>JAHHUM010003028.1:0-173674 GCA_036173005.1 Crenichthys baileyi
CTAAAAAAGGCCCCCCCAACTCCATACTCCTGGAGCAGCCCCCACAGGGCACCACGAGGGACACAGTCAAATGCCTTCTTCAGGTCCACAAAATACATGTGGACCGGTTTGGCAAACTCCCATTAACCCTCGAGTACCCTGTGGAGGGTGTAGAGCTGGTCCAGTGTTTCACGGTCGAGACGAAAACCACACTCAAAATATAAGACAACTTTCTGACTATAGTCGCGGCCCGGGCTGTAGTCAGAAAGTTGTCTTATGTCTTGAGATTTTTTACCATGTTTGCCTCTTTCAGATAGTCAAAAAAAGTATATCATAATAAAAATAAAAAAGGAAGTTGTTAAATGGTTGTTTTGAAAAGGGTGAAAATCTATCCAAACCAATCTGGCCTTCGGTATAAAGGAAATTGCCCTCTATGCCTAACAATTGTTTGGAGACTTTTATATTGCTGTGGAAGATTTTTGATCCACACTTCTTTGCAAAATGATTTTAATTCAGGCACACAGGAGAGTTTTTGAGTATCAACAGCCTGTTTAAGATCATGTCACAGCAGTTCAAATTAATTTAAGTACAGACCAGATTTAAGTATGCTTAATGAAATTAATTGCACACACGTCTGGGGGATTATCAATGGGGTCTTTTTTTTTACAAAACTGACCTTAACTAATGGAAGTGATGCTTGCAGTTTGTTAGCATCACTTCCTCTGTTTTGGGGTTTATCGTCACCTTTTTTTTGGATAAGTTCTCAATAGGCTCTAAGTTTAGCACTGTTTTAGCCAACTTCATGTTGTCACACAGGTTCTATTTATGTGATTTTTGTGATTCCATAGATCTGGCATTTATCAAGCCTGGGTCTATATAGTGAAAATGAACTCAAGAGTTTAAAAATGTGATAGGGTAGTCGCAGTTAATTAAGGATTTAATAAGGGTAACAATCACTTTTTCAAATAGGATGTTTTCTTCCTGTACTAAATGAAATCATAGTTTGAAAACAGCTTTTTCTATTTTATTTATTTATTTTTTATTTTTTTATGCCAGATATAAAACTATTTGGTGATCTGAAACATTTATGTGTCACAAAAAAGCAAAAACTTGAGAGACCGGTAAGGGGCAAATACCTTATAAAGCACTTGTAATTGATAAAGTTATTATTTTAGGCTACCTATATTTAAACTTTAAAAATTGAACAAAAATTCAACTTTAAGAAGTAAAATAGATAAACACTAAAAATACAAGTGGGGAAATAAAGTGGGGAAAACTAAAAAGAAATGCACTGCGGAATACTGAGGAGATATCTCCCTCAGTATTCCTCAGTCTCCCTTCCACCACATGCATCTGATTCTTTCCCTGATTATCATCCTCATTCATTGGTCCATACTCCGCTTCCCTCAGTATTTAAACTCTGTGTTTCACTGTTTGCTACCAGTTCCTCCTGCTATCTGTCTGGAAAATACCCTGTAAATTACATTGAATGCTACCTGGCTCCATATCTTTTTTCCCTGTAAGTCGTTTTTCTGTTTTTGTTTTTAAAATAAGTTATTTAACTCACCATGCTTCTCCTGAGTGTTCATCTGCACTTTGGTCTGACCACTATTCTCCCTTGAGTTCAACATCAGCTTTTTTCTGACCACTCTGTAAGTAAATGCAAAAAAATAAAAATAGAGATGTCGTCACTCATCTCCATGAATGGTGGATTTGTGAAAGGACATGCTTAAATTAAGTCAATATTTTATCAAAAATCATGACCAAAAGCACAGGTAAAAAACATAGTCTAAATTGGCAGCATTTCTATCTAAATTTAAGAATGTTTTGGTATTATCCTGGACTATCCAGTTAAAATCTCTTGTGTCACAATAAACCTGTTTAACCAAAACTCTGCCTCCGTAATTGTTACATGGTCAAGAGTCACACGGTTCTACACTATGACAGTTTTACTATGAGGTGAGCTGTATTTTGCTTTTCAGTTTAGCTAAAATAGTTTACAGTTTTCCTAAATTTCTGTTTTTCATCTTTTACAATGATCACACACCTATGGACATGCCTACTTCTTGCGTTGTTTGCAGCTGGACCTGTAATCAGTCGAAGCTTAACCTGGGGCTTCAGCTAGTTAATGTTTAATGAGCACTCAGTGGCACAGTGGATTATACCTGCATTCATCTGATTATTTTCTATCAGTTACCAAAAGATGAGAAATTAAAATGTATGTGGTTGAAGATAAATAATTTAAAGTGACCCAGAACCATTACTCCCTTGTGCCTGGGCTATGACAGACCACCAAAAAACACACGCCAGTTCCTGAAAAGGATTAGCAGCATTCCTGAGGGTAGATCAGGTATTATTTTAGGTCTCAGACTTAACAAGTAACATAGTTACGTATTTTGATCGATCATAATTAGTTCATGCCTAACATCACCGTCTTTCCACCCCTGACCATATTCTCAAGCTACAACAGAAAATTACCAATTAAAAATAGCCAAATACACAACTAACCAGCTTTTAGTAATTTAAAAGCAAACCTCGTTTTTGTGGTTGTGAATTTGGCAGGGCAGATAAATATGATCAAATATATATAAAATAAGATCAAGTAAATACAATGCGAGGCTATTTCTTTAGATCGTCTTCCCAATCTTGAAAGATAAAGGGACTGGTATGATATTGCCCTGTTTAACATGTAAAGGTTGATGTTTCCACATGATTTTCACCCATATTTTCTCGGCAAGGGACCGATGCCCACAGAATTCACATGCTGTATCACATGATGCGGGAAAAAAGGTTTTTTGGTAACACATTCAGCTGCTGCGGATTTAACAATCTGAAAAGCCAAATATAACTGCTGAGTAATAGTTTTAATCAGTCTGCATTTGAGTCCTCAGAATTACCTTTTCTCATGATCCACATTGTACTATTTAGTTGTAACAAGGTTAAGGGAGAAAACTACGACAAAGCAGCTGCTAAGAGAAATGAGGTAAGATGGGGTCAAATATTTTACAAGTAAGAGCCAAAAGAAAACTGTAGGAATAAGAAGCAATGAGACAGAGTAACCTAAGATATTCCAATAGCCACTTAGCACTTCGTTGAAGATGCAGGAGCGGAGAGGAGCAAAGAGTTGAAATGTCAGCTTTGCTAAGAACGTGCTCAGATTGGGATTCACTGCCACCCATTTAATCACTGAGTTCTGCGTCGCTGCGTGGAACTCTGCCAGGGGTTGTACGTACGATGGTGAGCATGTACTTGTGTGTTTATAAAGAAGAGAGAGGTGCCTTTAATGGAAGCCCACATCCATCTCCTCCACGTTGGAAAATTTAAATGAGACATTTTCACTTCTTGCCTTTTAGCGATGACGCATATTAATAAGCTGGTGCTGAAAGGTTACACAACTTTTTTTTTCACTTCAGAAGAATAAAAATAATTGTGTGTGTTGTCTGAAGTGCTAGTAGGAAGGGTGTGGGGTGTTGGAGGAAATGAGGCACCTGGGCCTCCTCAGCTGTATGAATAAAGTCAAGAAAGGCCAAACAAACTCTTTAAAAGTCTTCTTGCTTTACAGTCTAGTCCATTTTTTTTTTTACCTTTGTTCTAATTTGTCATTTCCAAACTCAATTCCAGTTTTCATCCTTCTCCGTTTTCATCGTCTTTATCTCTCTGTTTCTTATCTGAATGTGAGAGAATCGTTTCACAGCACAACTCAGAACCCTTTTGCAAAAGGCCATGGTCGATTCATTCTTTAGTGTCAAGTTGTTCTTTGTTAATCTCTTTTAATTCTCACATTCCCTAATTTACAGTTGGAATCAGTGGCACTGAAGGCAACAGCCCTCTCTGAAACCGTTATTGGTTTAACAGCGAATGTTATCACCTTTCCTTAGCGAAGGGGGCCTTTTTTGGTGGAATTCACACAGGCATGATTAAACGATGCTATGTGAAGTGGGATGCTCTTTGAATTTTTTTTAATCATGATCAGATTTATTCATGTGTGATAATTCCTGCTCTGGTGGTTGACATAAATTAGTTTTGGAATATATTCCATTATTTTTAGAAAGATTATGCTTAAAGTGGGATGAATTTACTTTCTATCCTCTGGTCTTTTTTTTTTTTTTTTTAACCGTGTCCTGTCCATCAGAGTAGTGCTCAGAATCGTTGTCTGAGTGCCAAGAAAAAGCCCAACAGATTTACTTTCACAAGTTGAGCGTTACAGCTAACGCTTTAAAGCTCTGCTTGATATTTATAAAAGTTACTGACACGGAGACAGAAATGAAAAGGAAAAAATAGGAAGCACGAAAGAGAGAGAGGTGGGGCAAAAAGGAAAAAGGGAGAGAAGGAGAAAAGAATGGAGGAAAGAAAGAAGGATGAAGAGAATACAAGAGAACACCCTGCTTGCTTCTACACCTGCAGAAACATTCATATTAACAGGCTTTTCACAAAAAAGTGCACAGTACTTATGAATGCAAGATGTATGTAGTGGTAAATGCGGCTCAATATAGAACATTTGTGTATCTGTTAACACCTGAATCTAAACACCTGTAGGTCTGAGTGTGAGCGCACTTGTGTACACAAGGTTTCTCCATAAAAATATGCAATAGTGGAACAGATACGGAGGAGATCCGAGCCATAGACATCCAAAAGCCCCCCCAGAGCCCAGGAACCCCTGGAGAACCATTGCCGGGACTACCGCAACCCCCCCAGAGAAGAGCAGGGGAGAGTCCCAGGGGAACCAGCCAGCAGCCACAGTGCAGAAGCCCCAGGGAGATGCGGCAATGAGCCCACAGGACCCACCAGCAGCCGTCTACACCCGAGCAGATCCAGCCATGGACCCAGAGAGCCGAGACCCCGGGGCATATCACTCCCCAAGCAGAGGCCCGACAGAGCCCATGGGTCCTCTTGTCTTGAAAAACACAATTGCTGATATGTGTTAGACATACAATATTGAAGATATTAAATATTTCTATTCAATTAGGTCACATTCCACAGGCCCCTAAAAACTGCAGTGATCAAATTTATTTTACATAAGACTAATCTGAATGCCTAATTAAAAAGTAATTACACAGCCATATCTAATCTAAGATTTTTGGTGAAGCTAATTTAAAAGGCAATAATTCAACAAATGTACTCCTATTAAGAGAAAAAAAAATCTTTCATCCTTTGCTATCACGTTTTGCACCACAAACAAAATTTCATTGTGGACTCCAGGCAGCATGGATTCTGTACCTCTCTACTCTTCTTCCAGACCATGGGATATTGATTTCCAAAGGAAATTAACTTCAATCTGAAAAGTGGACTTTGGAGAACTGAATAACAGTCCGGTTCTTGTTCTCCTTTGCCCAGGTAAGACGCTGGTAGCCTATGTGTAAGACATGTCTGTGCATAGTGGCTTTTCATGCGCTGACTTCAGGCTCAGCCGCAATCTTGTGAAGCTTCCCCAAATTCTTGAATGGATTTTGCTTGACAATCCACTCAAGGCTGCGGTTCTCCCTGGTACACCTTTTCCTACCACACTTTTTTATTTTACTCATTATTCTGTGAATGGATACAGCACTCTATGAACAACCAGGTTCTTTAACAATAGCCTTTTGTGGCCTACCCTCATTATGGAGGGTGTCAATGACTTCCCCATGATTGTGTAGCCTACTGAGCCAGACTGAGACACCATGTTGAGACTCAGAAAACCTTTGCAGGTGTTTTAAGTTAATTAGTTGATTAGGCTGTGACATCATGAGTTTCCATTATTTCACTTTTGCACAATATTCTAATTTCATTAGACACCAAATTTAGGGTTTTCATTATCTGTAAGCTACAATCATCAAAATTCCAAACAATAAATGGTTAAAATCTTTAACTCTATATGTAATAATCTTTATATGTTTCACTTTCTGAAATTGACCATAAACCACTTCAGTTACAGAGTTAATGTGTACAGAATATCCATGAGTGGATGGATCAGAATTCCCACCAGTTCAATATAAAAAAGTCAAAAATCATTGTTTTGTGCTCAAAAATGCAACAAGGTTAGAACATTAAAACTGAACTTCACTCCTGTAGGGACCCCAGCCGTGAAGTAAACATGGACTCTGAACTAAACATCATCGAAGGCCTGAATGAATCTCTGCACCTTTCAAAATCACACTAACCTATTCCTAACACAGCCCAGGAAGAGGAGGAGTCAGAACTGTAATCTCTGACTCAAGGGCATGTCCCCCCCTCCACTCAGTCTCATTCCGGCTGCGGACAGCGGCTAATAGAAGGACCAGAGCAAGCGTCAGTTTAAGGCCTTTAAACTCACGGCGAGTAAGACTTCTACATTGAAGAATCCTTGGATCCAAAACTGACTACGATCCCGCCGATCATATGTAACAGAGTAAAGATTTTGCTGTCCGAGTACCCAGCATTCATTTATAAAAGGAGTGCAATAAGACAAGCCTGGCTTGACATTTCATCTGAGGCCTCCAAAAGCAGCCCTAATTGAAGCGGATTGTCCACCATGGCCGGAGAACAAGGCATTGGGACCGCAGCATCGCAGGCCTTCCTGCCTGCATGTCCAGGTAGCAAGAGATACCCCCTCTGAAGTTGCCACAACGTGCCTCAGTCGTACAGTTCAGCCGGGCCGGCTAAACAGCTACTGAGATTAGCTGTAACGCTAGTCCCTTTAATGCCCAAACATGGATTACCGGGACAGTTTCGCTTCTCTCAACTCGTCACCCTGTCTTTAGAATGGTTCACATAAGAGGTAGTGTTTGGGCAGAGAAGATTAGTAAATAATTTAAATAATGTTCGTTTCATAACGTTTGGCTTTTTGTTTGTGTTAGGAAAACTCAGCTAAGTGCTAACAGACTAGCTGTTCAGCTAATTATGTTTTCGATGTTGTGTTTTTGAAGTTAAGACAAACTTTATTTAAAGGGTGATTTTAAACACATATCGGCCAAAATGCACCATCAACGCTTATGCATTTTGATACTTTTATTGATGGTATTTTAAAGGTACCTGTTTAATCTTAAAGTTAAAGGGGTGGTCACAAGTTATTAGCTTTTTTTTTTAGCTTTAACCACTAATGGCTACGGTAACACATGACTTATGACTGCCATCTTATGAGTCTATTAAGAATCATTTATCCAGAAAGGTTGTAAGTTTCCAATCTAGGAAAATAATATTTCCCAAAATATTATTTTACGAAATATGATATCTAATTAAAAACCCTTAAGAGTCATTTATCCAGAAAGATTTGGTTCTTCAAAATAATTTTTCCTTAAATATTATTTTGATATTTCCTTAATAATATTTCCTTAAATACTGTACTAAATAAAGGCAGCTAATTAAACACCATTGAGAATTAGTCATCCAGAAGGTTGGCTTTATCCATTCTTTAAAATATTCATTAATTCATTAATTAAATTAATTCATTCATTCATCGTCTATACCGCTTATTCCATAGTGGGTAACGGGGGAGCTGGTCCCTCTCTCCAGCAGTCTATGGGCGACAGGCAGGGTACACCCTGGACAGGTCCCCAGTCCATCACAGCAATACAAATACATAAAATATTATTTTATTAAAATAATGTTTTATCTGCTCTTGCATTGTCAATGGTTGTTTGAAGTTAGTTCCAAGATTAACTTAACTGCATTTCCAGATTCCTCAAGACAATCCCTGGTTCTCAAACATAAATAACATTAAATGGTAATGTCGCATCACTTTAATGGTCATGATTTTCAACCATCTTTAATTCACTTGTTCATATTGTATAAAGTTGGTCTTCCTTATTCTTTCATTTTTCTTGGTAGTTTAGTTGGATTGTTCTAGTAAAGTAAAGAGTTTTTTGATTGAAACATGTTTGACTTTGAGTTGAGTTATTTTTGTTAGTACATTTTTGTATTTTAAGAAATTGTGTGAATTTATTCCATGTGTGTGCAGAGTTTTGCTGTTCAGTAATGCCAGAGTTTAGCTCACCCCTTTCACTGTTGTCCTAATACCACCGCCTTATTAAGCTGGTATCTACCGGATTACACTAACTAATTAATATAATTATTCACAGTAATTATCACAACACTCCACAGAGCCTTATTATTAATTAACACCTGAACTTTAAAAACCAAATAAAGTCTATCAATAAATTAGCCTACTGCTACCTTAAAAACATTACCATAATAAGTTGTTTTTTTTTTTAACAGAAAACAGAAAAAAATGGCTAATGCTTCTACTTTTAGTAGGTTAAAAGATGTCTCTGTAAAACTCTGTCAGGCACCTGCAGCTCATCTAAAATGTCTTAGATGTCCACAGCAGCTTATACAAAACACCAGGAAAATTGATCACATTACTTCAGTCCTTAGATCACTGCACTGGCTACCCAGTTTGTAAAAGGAGAGAATGTAAATATTGGGTGACCTATGAGGCACTACATTTCAGAGTCGTCAGGTCATGGTTGCAGGGTTATTTTGTGATTAACTGGTATAACACTTAATATATTTAGGCTTTTCTAATGCAGCACAGGCTCGAAAATTGTTTGAGTTGTTGAGAACAGTGACAATGAGCCTGATTAGTTAAGCTGTTGATTATAAAGTTGATACAGTCAGCAAAAAGACAGAAAAACTGCACAAAAGCTGAAGGATAAACCAGAGCCAAGGGACAATTCTCTGATAATTTGCCTCTACTGGCAGCACCTCTCACATTACACATCATTTGATGCTTTATTAGTCTAAGAATATTGATTAATACAGCAACAACAGATGTTGGAAAAGCCTGAGTGATCCTTATAAATGTAAATGTTATACATTATTTCCCAGCAGGGATATGGTAAAAAGAGCTGCTGGATACAGAGCCCAAATAGCAACAATCAGCAGCTGTGCAGTCCTCATAATGCACAGGTGCATGGTGAGTTTGCAAGAGAGAGATACAAAAATATATCAACTTTACATTTTGTTCTAATACCTGAAAAATTGCTGTTGTTATTAATTTATCAGTCATGTCTTAATTAACTTAATAAACCTAAATACAAAATGACTCAACAAGAACGAAAAACAACAATTCTTACTTTACTATTATTGGTATTTTGTTTTAGCTTTTTACATATTATTTTATTAGTTAGTAAGCGAATTAAGAAAAAATAGGGTTCCAGGAAGGAGTACTTTTTACACAAAGCAAATTGTTAAAACTATGATTCATGCAGAAAGTTTCTGTAAAACTGTAGGTACATATTTGCTCCTGGTTTCCTCCTGCCTGTTGACTTGTGAATTTCCAAAAGGTCACACTGCAGCCAGAAATGTCATCTAGTGTCTTGGATTGCTGGCTCTTGACCAAAGGTGAGTGCTCGTCACTCTCTTGGTCTGTGGGTATGAAGTGGCTTCAAATCACCACTTCATCATCTACTGCAATGTTGGTACTTTCTGAACCTGAACAGACTGCAGGCAACTCATCAGCAAACACCCCCGTGTCTTCTGGTACAATGTTATATAAGTTAACATTAGAGCATCACTGCTGAATCTTAACCCTTTTGGAGATTTTCCTCACCTCAAGTTTGCTCAAGCCTTTCAAACAGCATACAGTTTTCTCTCACTTTTGCTGTTGCTCTTAATACATGTTCAGAGGTGTATTGATGATTCTTCTGTGTATTTTGTAAGTTTTGAGATGTGAAAAGAACAAACAAGAAGTAGGACATTTACTGCAAATTTCAGTTTTAGATCAACACCTCTACCAGACATTACCAAGGTAGTTTCATCACTGATCACATTCATTAGCATTCTCGGCGAAGATGTGTAAAAAGTCTCTGTTGTTGTAGTGGTATAATCGCACATTGTAAAATGTAGAAATACTTAACATTTAAATTTATTCAGTGATGAAATTTACTCGCACCACTCTTATTGGCCAGTCGCGCCCCCAGAAAGTTTTCACACGGGGGTCCACATTGGGCCATTAAAAATCTCGGGGATGCACACCAAACTCAAAACTAATGACTGACTTTGAACAATGTTGTGATGTTGTATTTAGGAACTACAAAAAAAAAACATCATAGACCATATGTCTTTTGTTTCGTTTTTACAAATGTATATTTTAGATTGACTAGAGAAGAGCATTTAGAGTTTCACAGCCTACATGTAGAACATCAAAAAAATCACAGAAAAGAGTCTCTGACAGGTGCAGATATTTATTTCCACTTTTCAGAACATCCAGGATAACCCTGGCATTTTCAGAACACTTTCTCCAGCACTGTGAAAACTACATAATAAATAAAATGACTAAACTATATTTGGGATTCTGTCTCTTTACACCCAGGGACTCTGGGTTGTGTTAATGTTAGTGTTGTCAGGGTGCAATGTGAGAGAAAAAGCAGACACGAGTGGTCAAGTTTGTGGCTGAGACCGCATGGTTTGTAAAGCGTCAATGCTGGCTGCTCCACCTTACAAACCACAAACATAGACTGACTTAGTTTGATAAAAAAAAAAAACTATTATGTACAGTATTCAACATAAAGCACTATGTCTATACAGCTATTAAACCCATCGAAAGAATGTCTCACCTTAAAACACAGAGCAAAAGAGAAACACAAACCAACAGATGGTATAAGAGCTAGAAAACATACAACTAAAAATCAAACCATATTCACGGTCAGCAAACTCTAATAAAACCGAATTAAAAACCCCTACATCTTCCTCAAATGATAAATAAACATCTAACTAAACACCTCATTTAAACAAAACAGCGTATTCACTTGTTTATGGTCAAAACATTTGACTCTGTTGTGGAGAATCTTAGGTTAAGGACTTAACCCCAGTTCTCTGAAACATAAGTGAGGTATCTCACTATGGGACACTCCTCCAGCGCCTGTCCCCCAGAAGCTCTATTACATTACGCCAGTCTTAACTGGCAGACGGAAGTTATGTCCGCTCCCATGGGAGGGCGCCCCCCTAGGATAAAACCCTGACGTCACGCAGGTGATCTTCAGTCTAATAAGCACACCTCTTCCTTACTCCAGGCAAGGAGGGTGATCTGGTGAGATACCTCACTCATGTTTCAATGAACTGGGGTAAAGTCCTTAACCTAAAGTTCTCTTTCAACATTCGCTTCGGTATCTCACTATGGGATATTTCTGCTCCCGTATTGCCAGATAAGCTCACTCGAAGACCAACAGATACACCCCGCATTTAGGTCAATGTGGAACCCACACCCAGAACCGTGTGAGCCATTGTGGGCCCCATAACATCTAGTTTAAAGAACCTAATAAAGGTGTGAGAGGTCGTTCAGCTGGAAAACTCACATATGTCATCCACAGGTATACCCTGGTACAACACCCAGGATGAGGCAGTAACACGAGTGGAGTGAGCCCGCAAACCTGCAGAAATGTTAAAATAACTGTCACAGGGCTCTGCATTGTGCTCACCATAGGTTTTGCCCACCATCTCACAAATGCCTGCCATTTGCCCTCATACACGTGAAAATGGCTCTTGAATTCTGAATTGTGTCAATGACGTTCTGGGGAAGCCCAATGGCATCCAGATTTGTTGTCAGATTTGATTCAGTGCCTTTGCCAGGAGATCCCTGTGGAGAGGGAGCTGCCATGGCTCGCCATGTAGCATTTGAAAATTCTCCGATAGCCAGTGTTTCCTTGGCCAGCGGGGAGCTATCAGAATGAGTAAATGTTTCTCCTGTTGCACTCTGGCGAGAGTAGGAATGATCAGCTCTAGTGAGGGGCAAGCATACAGTAGGACCGGCGGTGATCTGTGTACTAGAGCATCCAGCCTATCCGGAGCCTGCTGCTCTGTCAGTGAGAAAAACATCGGACACTAAGTGTTCTCCCCTGATGTGAAGAGATCGACCTCTGCTCGGCCAAACGTCTCCCATATTTGGGAAATCACCTCGCTGTGGAGTTTCCAGTCCTTGTAGCGTGGATTGCCCCTCAACATCTGCAGGTCCATTCATTACCCCTGGCACGTGAGTTGCTCTTAGTGATAGCAGGTGTGAGCTGGTACAGATTAAAAGTCTGTGTCCCAGCTTGAGTAAATGATGTGAGCGCAGACCCCCCGGCACACACCGTTGTGTTGTCCATTCTGACCAAAACATGGTGCCCTCTGATAAAGGACAGAAAAGTCTCAGTGCCACCATCATGGCCAGGAGCTCAAGATAGTTTATGTGAGATGTCTGTGTTTGTGAATTCCAAATGCCGTTTACCATCATACCCTCATGAGTGGATCCCCAATCTGTCACCGAGGCTTCTGTGGTAATTACCTTCTTTGTTAGGATGGTCCCCATGGTTACGCTGGTGTTGAGAAACCCGGGTTGTTTTCACGAACTCAGAGCATGTGGACATCTTAAAGAAACCCAGACGCATGTGTTGATGGCCGATGTGATGACCACCAGCGCAGACGCCATCAGACCCAGCAGTGAGAGGCATAACTTGAATTTCAAGTGTGCCTTTGTGACAGACAAGCCTGAAAGGTCTTTACTCGTTCTGTTGAGAGGCGCGCTCTGTACTCGACTGAATTCAGGGACAGACCAATGAAGGTGATTGCTTGAACTGGGGTTAAGATGCTGTTTTCCAAGTTTATTGTGAAACCCAAAGCTGCCAGATGTGAAGTAAGCATCTCGGCATGCGTCATGAGCTCTTCTGGAGACTGAGCTGCAATTAGCCAGTCGTCTATATTTGTCACCAGACGTATTCCTCTCTCCCTCAGAGGCGCGATGACTGCCTCTGTGCATTTCACAAACACACGAGGGCTCAGTGAGAGGCCAAAAGTAAGTTCCAGATACTCATATATTTTTCCCTGAAACACAAATCTGAGGTATTTTATGTCAGCGGGGTATATAGGAATATGAAAATATGCATCTTTCAAGTCTACAGAGATAAACCACTCTCCTTGACACAAAAACCTTATCAGAGCTGTGTGTGTGAGCATCCAGAACGAATAATGTCTCAGATATGTGTTTAGAACTCGCAGATCTAATATCGGCCGGTGACCCACACCGCTTTTCAGGATGAGAAAATATCTGGAGTAAAAGCCGTCTCGGCTTTGCTCCTGCAGGACCAGCCAAATTGCTTTTTGATTGCAGAGAAAACTCCTCCTGCTGGATGCGTGCGGACTCCCCCCGGGCATATGACTGTACCATGCCTGTGAAATGGGGTGGGGCTGTCAAACATTGGAGCCTGTATTCCCTGGATATAGTCTTTATCACCCAATCTGATGCCCCACACACTCGCTAAAGCAGAGTTTTGTTTGCCTATTGTTTGTTGGCCTGAACGTGCTTCTGCGTACACACTGTGCCGCACCAGCTGAGGGACCTGCTGGTCGGCTACAGCTCTTAGCTGCGCTTGCCCCACTTCTACACAAAGAGCGGCCTGCTGTGCAAGAAGAAGAGTGAAAGCTCCCCCTTGAGGCCTCTCGTGCAACTGTGGCAAGGGTGAAGCCAGAGCTCTATCTTGCCGCCGTGCCAAAGGTGGAGCGAGAGCTCCCCCTTGTCGCCTCATGTGCAGCATTTTTTATATATTTTTTTATGTTTTTTTGTTGTGGCTGCCCGCCCAGCTCTGTGCCTGGAAGCGCACCAGAGACCAACTTTATTGTACTTGTTGTGATGGGGGAACGTCACGTTTTCAGACACTGGCATGTGCTTGGTGTGTTTTTTCTGGCCACACCTGTGACTCCACTGAGCTCTCGGCTCTTCCTCCACTTTGGTCGGCTCTGAAAGGTCAGATCCAGCATTGGCTCTGCAGGTTGTTTGAGTTACCATGACAAGGCTTTATGAAATCAAACTGGGACAGGACATTTCCTGGTAGGAAAGGTGCAGGTGTCTGTCAGAGAACTGCATCACAGTTCTGCCTTATCAACATTATTGTACATTCTGTATCTTTACATTGTCATAAAATGCAAAATGTTAACACATAAACCAGATACCTACTAGGTGCCACAGGTGCAATCAAAGTCATAAAACCAAACACTTTTATATAAAACCACATTTATGTTCCTCACAAGTTAAATTAAGACCAATATAAATCTATAACATGAAATACCTCGCTTTACTTGCCAATGGTGCAAAACATCTGCAAACATGTAAACAGTGTAAAATGTGACAAACAACCCTGGATAAGGACATAGTGATGGTTTTTGTTATGGGCAAAACAGCTCGCTGCCCAGGATAGCACAGCATGGGGAAAAGAGCACAAGCACTTGACCAGTCAATAGGGAGTGAGTGTCTCCTTGTGTTTTGCACATTGTAAGCAACTGTAAGATAATGTGGCGAGAGACCATGGCGGCTAAACACGCTAATGTTGGTATATGATTGGAAGACTGATTTGATGTTAAGGTAAGAGGCTGTTCCACTATGTTTTCAAGGAATCTGGACTGCGTTTAATCATCTCCACCTGGTAAACTAAAAATCTTAATAATAATAATGTTAAATTTCCAGAGAAATACAGTGTGACATTCACAAAACCGTTACTTTTTTTTGTGAAAAAAGATTTTTGGGATAAGAACCAAAATTATAACCAACATATTGACCTAAGTGTGATAATAACAAAGAATGGACTGGTCAAGCCTGGTATGAATTGTTCTTTATTGATGATAGATTCTTGACATCTAGTCTTTTTGAGAAAGGAAAAGTTTGTTTTTGTCAAAAATGTTTTAAATATTAGTATATCAAATGTATCTATCAAGCTTGGAGATGACCTCAAGTCCTTATTTAAATTTCAGTGTCTCTAAAAATTACAATATGACATACCATCAATTTTAAAAAGCTTTTTAAATATATAAATATTATACCATAATATGGCCTACACAATCATGGAGAAGACTGGTTTGTAAGGTCCCGACTATGGGACTATGAAAGGAAGCCCATAGCAGCACCTGGAGAGAACCCAACCATGCATTGGGAGAAATTCCACGGAGAAAGGGCTCTGCTGGAATTTAAACTCACAATTTTCTTGCTCCAAGGCAACTGTGCAACCATTTTGCCCTAACTGAAAATTGCTGTTGTAAAAGTATTTCAGTTTTCACTTACACTTTCCCATTTGTTTCTCTCTTCACTCAGTAATCACCTTATAATATAAAGCTATACATTATGTAAGGGCCTTATGTTCCTTGGACACTACATGGATCACTTGTAGCCACATGGGACGCCCATACTTGGTAAAGACTGCTCCATTTGAAGCTAAAGATGCTTTGCTATTCTTCCGATCTTCAATAAAACCCTTTCCCTGTCTTCCTGCTTGTTGGTCCCATTCTTCTTCGTCTCTCCCTCTCCCTCTCTGTCTCTACTCTGTTTCTTTAATGGGTGTGCAGACTCTCTCACTCCATTACTCTTTCAAAATAAGATCTCCCTCTTTTGCAGAGTCCCTCGTCAGCCTTAACTTCTCTCCCTTATGGCTCCCTTTAGTCTAATTATTGTGGTGGATGCCATCACGTAGTAATGCAGAGGAAATCTAGTTTTTACGGGGTGGGGGGTGGTGGGGGTTAGCAAACAAAAGCGAGCAGGAGCAGTTAAGCCAGGTGAATATAAGGAGGTGCAGTGGTAAAGAAGAATAAGCAGAGAATAGAGATAGAGGTAATGTGATCCCACTCTGGGAAGTGTGGTAATATATCACCTGCCAGAGTTAATAAAATGTCACAACTCTGTGCCTTTAGACAGGAAAGAGAGGCTAACTGGATCTCCATATGAATGTACTTCAACATGAACAGGTGGGTGATGTTAATACTCTGTGAACGCATGCTCTCGGCAGTTGCACTAGCACACAGGTTTCAGTGTAAAATACATGTGCAGAGATGAGCTCATAAACCCCCTAAAATACCAAGAGGCAGTTGATCCATATTCAGAAATGCCTACAAATACAGGAAAACGTGTGTGGGCAGAGACCAAATGTGCACATTTTGTAACATACAGATCAAAGTTCTGAGGAGCACAGACCTTATGCACACTCAGTCACTTCAATCCTTTGATGGTAGTTGTAATTCTTTATTATTGGAATCTCGTTTTCATTTACACCCCTTATCCCCATCTCTTCTTTTATAATTCTTTTTTCTCACCCATCTGTTTTTTGCCATTCTCGCCACTACCGCACTCTCGGTCTCTCTATATTCCCACTCCTCATTTTTCACCTCCCTCTAGCCCTCACCCTCCACCTCTATTCTTTCCCTGTGCTCGCCTCATCCCTCTCTCCTACTCCTTCTTTCGCCTCAAGGATATTTCCCCTCCCACACGGGCTCGCCTCATCCCTCTCTATCTCTCCATATATTTATATCAATGAGCAAATGTCATCCTTTCATCTTCCTCCAGATGAACAGACTCTGCTTGTGGAGAGCATAGACGAAAAGACAGACAGAACACACAGGAACTCAGCTTCTCTCAGACTATAAACTCAACTGTAGCAAACAATGTTAGTATTATAAAGATGCATCCTGTACAAGGGAAAAAATAATTGTCTTCTAGCTGACACAAAGGACTGTTTCACTTAAAAAACCTCAGATATATTAATGCTAAAATGGAGAAATCTAGGATCCATATCAGCATTTCAAATCAAATCAGCAAATCAAATTAAACCTATTTGTATTGCAAAGGTGCTTTGCAATACAATTTGTTTGTGCCTTTTTAGTTAATACATCTGTGAAAATTAACAATAACATAAAAAGATATGTTTTACTGCCCTAGCACAGTGATTACCAAAGAGCCGTATGCCCAAAAAATGTTAATGATTCAGGTTTTAGCATTTGCTGCTCATAGGCTTCAAATTATTTTGTGATTATTTTATAATTATGATGCACTTATAAAGCAATCCTGGGGCATATTAGGAGAAGCCATAGCAGAATGTTGAGAAAATCTGTGTAGTATTCAAATTAGACATACATACAGGTTTTCTAATTTAAATTAGAGGGCCACTTAAAACTCAGTTGTACTAAAACAACAGAATTCACACACTGTGGTGGGGGTCTTACTTTTAAAAATGTTAATCTGATAAAGAACAGGAACATGACATGACTAAACATAAATGTATGTTACTGTTTGCTTTAAAGGCATATTTATATAAAGAATAATGTAAACCTTAAATGTTAAGAATTACAATAAAAGTATCCAATTTCTTCCCATTACAACCAAAAACACAACATAAATACAATGTATTTTACTGGAATTTTATGTGACTGACCAACACAAATTAGAAAATAGTACATGGTCTAAGTATGAAGGTACATCTCAAAAATATGAATATTTTTAACTACATTCAATATTTTTGTCAGAATGTGAAGCTCATGTTGTATAATATATTTCAAGCCTTTTTTGTAATTTTGCTAATTATGGCTTGCAAATAATGAAAGCCTCAAATTCTGTCTCAAAAAATGTTAATATTGTGAAAATGTTTAAATATTAGAAACGTATGGTGTAACACACTAATCAGCTAATTAACTCAAAACACCTGCAAAGATTTCCTAAGCCTCTAATTGGTCTCTCAGTCTGGGTCAGTAGGCTACACATCATGGGGAAGACTGCTGACTGGACAGATGTCCAGAAGAGAGTCACTGACACCATCCACGAGGAAAAAGGTGCACCATCAACAGGCATAACTGCAGCCTTGAGATGATTGTCCAGCAAAATACATTAAAGAATTGAGGTAAGCTTCACAAGGAGTGGATTGAGGCTGAATGTAGTATATCAAGAGCCACTATTCACAGACAAATCCTACACATGGGCTATAAATGTCAAATTTCTCGTGTCCAGCTACTACTGAACTAGAGATTGAGCTATTGATAAGTGGTCTAAAGTCCTTTATTGAGATAATAGTAAAGTTTGCATTTCATTTGGAAATAAAGGTCTCAGAGTCTGGTGGAAGAGTAGAGAGACACAGATTCCATGTTACTTGAACATAATGCTTCAACTTTCCACTCTGTGATGATTTAGGGTGCCATGTCATCTGCTGGTGTCACTCCACTGTGTTTTCTGAACTGCCTAGTCAACACAGCCATCTACCAGGAAATCTCAGAGCACTTCATGCTTCCTTCTGGTGACAAGCTGTATGGAGATGCTGATTTCACTTTTCAGTAGAATTAGGCACCTGTCCAGACTGTCAAAGCTACAAAAAGATGGTTAAATGATTCTGGTTTTACTGGGCTTGATTGACCAGCAAACTGGCCTCACCTGAACCCCACAGAGAATATATTGACAAGAGGAAGATGACAGTCATCAGACTCAACAATGCATAATCACAATCAGCTTTATTTCCTACTTTTTACAGACAAACAAGGAATTTGACTCTGGTATATTTTGCATTCAGTGAAGATTTTTTTTAAAATATATAAATAATAATGGAAATAGAAAATGTCTAATGAACAAATATACACAATTGACTTTACAATAGAAAATAATGTGAGATCAGTCCAAGTATGCATGGTGTTGTTCTGAATGTCTGAGGTCAAGTGTTCATCAGAGAAACAGCAAGGGGGAAGAAAATGTCTCTGTGGCTGCTGGTTTTAGCAGACAGCACTTTATAGTGCCGATCTGAAGGTAACTGTCTATTCCAGTGGTCACCAACCTTTTTAAGCCAAAGATCCCCTAGCTCTGTCTGAGAAGAAAACAAGATCTATCGACTGTAATGTAAACAAAAATACACCACAACAACAATAATACGTCCAATGGGAGACCACTTTATTTTAACAGTATTTGAGAATACTATTCAATGGATTGATTGGAACTGATGTTTTAATAAAGATTTAACAAGCTTCAACTATACCACATGAGTAAACTTATTTGGTGCAGGCAAACAAATCACACACACACACACAGTGCAAACAAAAAATGTGGTGCACTGGGGTGCCACACTGGGGTCAACAAGACAGTTGTCACACATTGTATTAAGTGCGATGGCTGAGACTAGACATCCTCTGACAGTGCTTTTTAGTTTGGTTTATAGTTGCTGACTGAAGGTCTGAGACAGGCGATGTAGTGATGTGATGTGTTGATCAGTCAGGCAGTTCCTGTACTTTGATTTTATTATTTGTGAAAATACCACCTCACATAGATAGGTGCACCATAAATATGCATTTACTTTTAGGGCACACTGAGTAAGGAGGAAAAACCACTCTCTGCTCACAAGTCACCAAAAGCAACTGTCTTTTGACCTGCCTTTAAGCTCAATTTTATTTCTATATCAACCCCACTTGGCAAAGAGAAAACATCCTGGAATTTGGTAGCAATCTGTTCTATATCAGTGGTTATGAATGGGTTTGACACAAATGCTGTAATATCTTCCACTAAACTTAACTCACCAAATGCCTGCTGAATTCAGAACCAATTTTCTCCAGGTTACATCTCTGGATAAAAAGTACTTTTGTCTTTGACTGTCTGTGACATTTTATTCAGGTTGGGTACATGTGCCAACGTCCCCTGTTGCCCAAACATCCAGCTTCACTTTGAATGCATTCACTGAGCTAACCATGTGAAGAAGGTGTCTGTCTTTTTCCTGGAGCTCCAGATTCAATGCATTCAGTTTGGTAGTTAGGTCTGTTAAAAACCCCAGGTCCAAAGTCACACATCGTCAGACAGTTCCTCGTACTCCTTGTTCCTTGCGGGCAAGAAAGTCTATACTTGAGGCAGCAAATCCACAAAGTGCTGCAAGACTTTGCATTGACTCAACCAGCAGACATTTGGGGGGAGAAGCAGGTCCCCATCCAGTAACGCCCTTGAATAAGTGATGCTGAAGTGCTTTAGTGAGGATCGAGTTAACAAGTTTAACATAAGAAAAGTCCACTGCCTTTCCAGCCAAGGCCTGTTGTTGGGTAACACAGCGATAATTCCGGATCATGTGTGTGTGTGCACCAGAGTGCTACAAAGCCATTGTGCACGCCACACATTGTCGGACCCCCATCAGTCATTATCGCAACTAGTTTATGAATAGGAATGTTAGTCTCTGTGACATACTTTTAAACTCCTAATAAACGTCATCACGTCTGGTTCTCTCCTTTAAATGCCAAACTGTGAGGAAGTCCGCCTTAGTGGTAAAATCCTTGAAACATGACAAGTTGAGCAGTGTCCGTAATGTCCACAGATTTATCAAACTGCAGAGAAAAATATTCACACTGTGACAGGTCCGTCAACACTTGTTGATCCAAGTCCTGTGCGCTTCTATTCTCTGTGTCACCGTCGTAGGTCCCAGTGGCACTACATGCAGGGCACCTTTAATATCATCTTTGATTTTGAAGTCATTAAAAATAGTCTCTGCTGTAGCAACCACCGTAGCTTCTTTAAACAGCTCACCATCTGTATAGGGAAACGATGCTTCTCGTTGCAGCTTTGTGTTGAGTTTTGTAAATAACACAAAACTTTCAATGCTGATTTCAACTCACCAACTTTTTTTCAGAGGAATGGGGCTCTTCGGTGTATAGCTGCCCATAAGCTTCGGGTGGCTAGTTTTGTGGTGACGCTGCAGATTCCCTTGTTTAGAAAGGCCCTACGTTTGGTGCACAAACACTTGTCCTTCACCCTTGTAAATATAAATTCTTCTTCCCATTCTAGATGAAAATGACAGGTCTTTGCCTTTTTTGTAAGGTATCTTGCTGAAAATCGCCAGATACAAGGGTGGATTTAAGCAGGGTTTGACTGATGCTTCTTTGTCCTCTTTTGGATTTGAAAAACACAGACAGTGCAGCTCAGTCATTGCAACCCACACAGTGGTTGAACTTGGAACTACAGCTTGACCGTGCTCCAATCAAATAAATGAATACTGTATTCATAGCTCTATATTTTGCAAAATTTGTTGAGACTTAAGAGCTCTAGGTCTAAACGGGACCTTGATATGCGGGATGAAGTGTAGTTCCAAGTTGACTGCATGATCTGCTGACCTGTTTGCCTGGTAGGCAAACTGCAGGGGGTCCAGCAGGGGGCCTGTGATGTCCTTCAGGTGGTTCAACACTAGTCGCTCAAAGGATTTCATGACCACATATGTCAGGGCGAAAGACCTCTAGAGGACCTGAAGGTCACTATCAAAGCAACTTGGGTTTCCATTACACTTATGCAGTGCCACAGGCTGATCGCCTCCATGCCACGCTGCATTAATGCAGTGTTTTATGCAAAATTAGGTCCCACCAAGTACTGAGTACATAAAAATGAACCTACTTTTCAGAAGCCTGACAGTTTTGTTTAAAATATTCTTTCTTCATGACGATTAAATGTTCTGAGATGCTGGATTTGGTTCTCATTATCTGTAATCCATATTCATCAGAATTACAAGAAATAAAGGCTTGAAATGTTTCACTCTATGTACAGTGAATCAATATAATATGAGGTTCACCTTCTGAAATCAGTGAGAAAAATATTGAAGTTTATCACGATATTGTAATTTGTGTAAATATATATTTAAATACAGGTATATCTATCAAAATCTGTCTTCTTATCTTGCAGCGGCATGCTATTCCATCCGGTTTGCGTTTAGTTGGACCATCATTTATTTTTCAACAGGAAATGACCCCAAACACACCTCCAGGCTGTGTAAGGGCTATTTGACCACGAAGGAGAGTGATGGGGTGCTGCGCCAGATGACCTGGCCTCCACAGTCACCGGACCTGAACCCAATCGAGATGTTTTGGGGTGAGCTGGACCACAGACTGAAGGCAAAATGGCCAACAAGTGCTAAGTATCTCTGGGAACTCCTTCAAGACTGTTGGAAAACCATTTCAGGTGACTACCTCTTGAAGCTCATCAACAGAATGCCAAGAGTGTGCGTAGCAGTAATCAAAGCAAAAGGTGGCTACTTTGAAGAACCTAGCATATAAGACATATTTTCAGTTGTTTCACACTTTTTTGTTTAGTATATAATTCCACAAGTGTTAATTCATAGTTTTGATGCCTTCAGTGTAAAGCTACAATATTCATAGTCATGAAAATAAGGACAACTCTTTGAATGAGAAGGTGTGTCCAAACCTTTGGTCTGTACTGTATAAAGACTAGTTCAGAGGCAGAATATAAATCACATATTTTCTCTGTAAATGTCTCTGTTTAATTGTTTCTGTGTTCAAAATTAAATTGGTTCTCTTTCTGGAAAGACAGACACATTGGAATTTTTTGTGAAGCCTTACATTGCATAAATACGGAAGTGTATAGCTGCTACCCAGGCAAAAGAAAAATAGAGCTATGTCACATTATAACATGAAACAACAATTGTTGTAACAATATACTTTTCACAATTAAACAATACAACATCATGTGATAACAATATTATATATTTTTACCATGCTATAACAAAAAAGTTTCAAATTTTTTATAGTATAAATATTTTATTTTACTATCATATAAAATATTGTACAAATGCATAAACAATTAACCTTTCTTGTTAAAACATTATATCTTTTATTGTTAGAACATGATATATGTTTAACTTATACCATAATGAAGTTGATGATGGTGCGTATAAGTAGTTTAGAAAATGTCCTCATCTATTTCATGCTTGATTGAGCCATGGAGAAATCCTGCTGTTATTCAGTAGCTTGACCAGTATTGTGATAATCATGCGTACACTGAGGTAGAGCTTAAAACACATGGTGCTGCACAGGAGGAAGAATGAGTCTGATCTGATTGAGGAGACAGCATTTCTCATTGATCAACTGGATACAGACTACACCAACTGAACTATATTTCAGGTAAGTTATGTTGTCATGCAGAGTACTGTGAGATATTTACTAAAATATCTGAGCCCATACAGGGTTAAAAAAAGTAAAAAATCGGGCCAAAATAACCCAAAATTACTGTGGCATGTTGACTCCTATGACAAATTGAAGCAGATTAGCATGTGATTGATGCCGTTTCTGAATGTGAAATGTTTCATGTTCTAACATTAAAATATTTAGTTTCAGCATATTGTAACAGTATATTTAGAATTCTTACAATATAAATATCATATTGTAAAAACTTGAAAAGTTTTTTGTTATAAAGTAATAGCTATGTTTATTGTAATAACATGATACTATATTGTACAAACATGAAAAATATATTGTTAGTACAATAAAATGTTAATGTTATAACGAGATATAGTTCTATTGTTCTTTTGCCTAGGTGGCAGCTTTACACTTCCATATATAAACCTTCTTGTGGCTTAACAAAGATTGATTTCACTCTGGAGTTTCCTTTTTTGGCATATAAGGAAAGTTCATATGTTGTTATTTGGCTTTAAGGGAAAGTGTAACAAGTAGAATGTAAGAAAGTCTCATTTGACAGGGTCAGACCAGAAGAAGTTCAAATGAATGCATTGACAAACCCTTCAGCTATATTTCAAGCACTTTCTTCCTTTAAAACTAAGTCTATAGTTACTTAGATGCAGACACAGCAATTTGTTCTTGTGCTGGTTGTGTCTGCTCCCACCAGCACAAGAAAATTATTATTCAGTGGTAAACCCCCACCAAAGAATGTTCAGGTTTCATTTATGTTCAAAGGAAATGATACAGCTTTCATTGTATTGTATGTTTGAATTAAATATTTATTTCTGAAAATAAGGTGACTTCATATCTGTTGTGATAGGAAATAAGATTTATCCATCTTATATAACTTGGTTTTGTGATTGGAATTTCTTAAAAGATGTTGAGAATTAAAGTAGCCGCCCTTTGCTGTAATGACTGAATATTAACCTTTGGCCGTCTCTTAATAAAACTCTGGGAAGTTATTTCAAGACTCTTTGGAAACTATTCCAGATAACCACCTCATGAAGCTCATGTTGAGAATGCCTGGGCTGCACGGTGGCGCAGTTGGTAGCCTTGCAGCAAGAAGGTCCTGGGTTTGATTCCCGGCCGGGGGTCTTTCTGCATGGAGTTTGCATGTTCTTCCCGTGCATGCGTGGGTTCTCACCGGGTGCTCCGGCTTCCTCCCACAGTCCAAAGACATGCCTGTTAGGTTAATTGGTCACTCTAAATTGCCCTTAGCTGTATGAATGATTGTGTGCGTGGTTGTTTGTGTGTTGCCCTGCGATGGACTGGCAACCTGTCCAGGGTGTACCCCACCTCTCGCCCATAGACTGCTGGAGATAGGCACCAGCTCCCCTGCGACCCACTATGGAATAAGAGGTAGAAAATGACTGACTGACTGATGACTGACACCTCATGAAGCTCATGTTGAGAATGCCAAGAGAGCAAAGCAAAGGGTGGCTATTTTGAAGGATCTAAAATATAAAAATGTTTAGTTATTTTTACACTTTTTGTTTACTACATAATACCATGTGTGTTTATTCATAGTTTGATGAGAATCTACAATTTAAATAGTCATGAAAAAAAGAGACCCATTAAGTGAGAAAGGGTATCTAAACTTTTGACCGGTAGTATAGTAAATGAAAATAGTAAAAAATCAAAATTTGTCATAGGTATGAATAATTTTGGGCTTAATTGTAAGGCCAAATCAACACAGAAATGATTCGCTAGGTACCATATCAATTTATTTTTAAGTGTTCTTGTGATTGATGATTGTTCATGATTATTGTATAAACATGTCTATCACTAGCCTGCTCCATGATATTTCTTCTATACTACAGGATAATCTTTAATTTTTTTCCTGTTTCTTTGTCAGCTTTAGCTGCTTTAAAGTCACTCTTTATGAGAAAATAACAAGGCCATGAGACCTGATGTCTGATAAATGTGTCGCAGTTGTGACTTGTGTGACTCAGATGGTAAAAATTCAACAACCCTGGCACCTGATGGTTCTGTTCTCACTTATGCAACTCCTTAAAATCATGCATGAAGGCACAGATGTGTGCACACACTAACAAAAACCATAGTGGAATAACAACTTCTCTCTAACTCTTTCCAGAGTTATTGGGGCAGACACCGGTGAACATTGAATGAGCTGGAACACCTTTAGATTTCCATTACACAGGAAGCTGTAAGGGAGGGGATACTGTTTAGACTCAATGGTCTGTGATGACTGCAGAACCTGAACGAGTGAATGATACATTTGAGCGCTTTGAGTGTCTCGTTACTAAAAGCGCTATATAAATAAACTTACCTTACCTTACATGGAAATAGAAAAGGGATGATGATGTTACTGGGTATCCACAGGGACAGTGATTAAATAGCCTTTCATTCTTAAGAATTGTAACTGTAAGAGAATTTCCATCTCCATCTCTGTCGCAGTGTTTTATTCGTTGCTTTCCTACTTTATACACTTTAGATATATTATCTCCGGAGTTGTATCAAAGCTCCATCATAGCAGCCCCAGAATCCGCCTAGATTCCATTCCTCTGCTTAGGCTGTCAACCTGCTTCCTACTACGTCTCTGTTATGCCAAACAAATCTAAAGGCTTGCAGCAGTACGTTAAGCAGTTATGACTTTGGAGGGGGAAAGAAATAAGCAAAGGCTCTACATAAAGAATGCTTGAGTTAAAAATAAACAGACTTGTCATGCTGAGAAAATCAATACTTAGTGATGATCATCGTTAAAGTCTCTTCAACAGCATGCGAAGAAATGTGTTTATATTCAGTATTCTCTCAAATCCCACTGAAGGAGAAAATCATTTCTAATGCCATGGGGTAAAAATGATTTAAAGATCTCAAATGTGTCGGTGTTTTAGTAAATGGAAAAGCAGTGAACACAGCCTTCAACGACTTCACAGAAGTCTCTTTCACTCAGGCCCCCTTTCTCACAGTTGCTTTTTTACACTTTCTTTGCTTCCCAGCATCTCCTCGGCTTATCACTTACTTCACCTTTCTCTTCAAATGGAACATGTATAATTAGAGCCCATAAAATATTACTTTTGCTTTCACAACTTTTTAGCCGCTAACTTCCTGTGGCTGTTGAATATAGGAATGTGTTAGATGAATAAATGTGTGCATTTTAGCCTCAAGGAAAAGAACACACCTTGCGTGCCAACCTTGTGTGTTGACAATATGTTGAGAGCTACTGGTCTGTTGCTTTGCCTGTGAAGGCTAAAAATTACATGATAATTAGAGGAGTTTGGGCTTGCTTAGAACTAATAACATAATTTATCTAAGCAACACATTTCAGTTAACTGCTACCTTTGGGGTTCTGTGGATTGGCATATTTGTTCCCCTAAATTGCACTGATGACAAATTTGCTTCAAGACATATCTGAATTGAAATCTGTAAATTATGGCCCTTTGATTGCTAGAATAAAAGCTGATATTAAACGATGGAATTTAGTCCCATTTACAAGTTAAGCTTGAAGAATAGAAATGGGGGTTGGGCCTTCCCTGTTTTAAGAGCTGATAAGAAATTTAAAATACACCACAGAGAGGAGTCGAATCCAGGGCTAGGTTTATCCATCAACATATGGAATGAGGTTACAATACGTTTGATAGAGCAGAGTAGACTATTGAGATGGAATGGGCATGATTTAGATTTTATACCTAATGCAACTGACAAACAGTTTAGTAGGTGGGGAAGGGGTCCAAAAAGATTTTGGTGAGTTGGTTAAGAAGAGGCTTTGAGGACCAATAAAATAATAAGGATTTCTTCAGATACTTGCAATTGAGGCACCATACTGAGCAATTAACAAAAATTAATTTAGATGGGTTGGAGTCAGGGACCATTAAGAGTTTTATTTTAGCATATGAATTAAACCTGGGCAAAAAAAGCTAGTCATATTCATAACTGTACACAGGACTGGAAAATTTAACAGGGAACAATACAGCATGTATGAAAGTGAAATTGAAAAAAGAGGCTGGAAGGAGGCTATTGGAGGAGAATTGGGAGGAACAGCGGAAAACATCTTGTTCTATTTCATAGAGAATGTTTGGCTGGAAGAATATTGTCAGGAATATTAGGATACAAGATGTTGGAGATAATGTGGAGGAGAAAGAGCCAATCACTTTATGTTTTTTGGGAATGGCGCTATATTGTCCCATATTGGCAGGATTTATAGAGCTATATAGAGAAAATCCTATGGGTGAAATTTGCATTCACATTTGACTCCTTATACATGGGGAAAAGGAACAAAGGGTAGCAAGTTCAGGAGATAAATATATGTTTAGGACCATGTTAGGGATCCTACACACATATATATATATATCCATTACAAGGAAATGACTGAAGACAGAGGCTCCTATGAGGAAAGCTTTGGTTGAAGTAATGCACAATATTTGTATAATAGAAAGGTTCACTTTTTCTGTCAGATTAGAATCTGGCAAGTTTAGATTTTATTGGAAAAACTGGGTTGATTTTGTTCAGTAACGCTATTTGGTTAGTTAGGGCTACTGATTGTAAATAGCCTACAAATAGTTGTAGTTAAGAGTTTAAAGGTGTTTTAATTGTTCCTTTTATCTGTTAAAAAGATTATGTGAGAATACTTTAAAAACACAAAGATAACTGGAGAAAAATAAAGAACAGTCAAACCTAATATGTGTTTGCAGTTTTCGGGCAGATTGAGATTGTAAATGATATTATTGCTTTTTAAAATGTCCATCTCCTGTGCAGAATTCTTCTGCTCTGTTTTCTTGTTTGTTTATTTTTTTCTACAGAAAAATTTCAGAATGTAATTTGTGGATGTATATTAAAATCAATAAAAACTGAAGTGCAAAAAAAAAAAAAAAACAATAGATTGCATTGTTGTCAATAAGTTTAAAATTCAAGAGTAAAGGATATTTTATTAGTTGTCACAGTCTAATATATGTATCTAAAGCAGCTTGGAAATGTATTCAAACTCCTTGAGCCTTTTCACAATTTGTTATAATAAAACAACAAACTGCAATGTATTTTATTAGGATCTGATGTGACCAATGTAAAGCGTTAGGGCTAATGTAAAGTAGCCCTTTACTGTGAAAGGGAAGGAAAAGGATAATTGGTGTTTAGCAACTAACTATAATGCTGCATTCCATTAACCTTGGAAGTTGGAACTGGGAAGTCGGAGTTTACGTCATGTCCGAGTTTCAGTTTCTAGTTCCAGTTTCCTGCATATCTTTGCTCATATTGCTAATGGCAATCTTACAACAATAGCAATGTCATTAACACTGTTCTATGCAGTATTACGTGCATTTAAACAGTGTTTAAAACATCTCATCTTATACACACGGAAAAGTAGCATGTGTACGACTGACTAAATGTGCCATAAATAATTAAGAACCGCCAAAAACAGTCAAAGTAAGAACGTTTTACTACTATTGATGCGAAAAGCAACCATCTTGAATGCAGAAGTCGAGTATGGCAGCTTCCTAATTCCTAATTCCAACGTTCGGGGGCGTTCCAGTTGAAACTTCCAACTCGGAGGTCTGAAATTCCAACATCCGAGTACAAATGGAACGCACCATAACTCTCAAAGTGAGGAATGCATTTGTAAGCTTCCCCCTTTATTCAGATATCCCTTAATAAAATCTAGCGCAGTTAATTTCCTTCAAAACTCATCTAATCAGTAAATAGAATCACCTGTATGTAATTGGTTTCAGTATAAATACAGATCAGTCGTTAGATGTTTCTGATAGAACAAACTGCATCATGAAGACCAAACTGCTGCTTTTCTACTTGGGAAAAAAAAATCCACATTTATGTACTTATTCATCCAAATCAAAATGACTAACTTTTTTGTCATACTGAGGTTTGGTAAAGAACCCAAGTGCAGACAGGAACATAGAGTAAACTGAGTGATGGTTTATTATTAAAAACTAAAAGGCAAACTTATAAAGGACAAAACTGACAGCATGACAGCACAGGAGATTAGGACACGGAGCATTGATATAGTAACAGGAGCAACGGATGAAAAAACAGGAGGAATAATGGGGAAAAATAGGGATGGAAAATGCAATACAGGTACGGAAATGGAACAATCTAGGAGAGAACAAAGAGAATTAGTAAGCAGATATACTGAGGGAAGTGTGGGGAAATGACAAGCAAACCTGAAGAGCAATCAGGGTAGATTTGGAGCAGCTGTGGCAGAAGGAAACTGGAGAAACTGACGGAGAGAAACTTATTAACACAGGGCTGAACAGAGATCCGAAGAAACTACAAAACATGGGGGAGCAAACAGAGATCTAAGAGAAATAAACCCAGTATACAAAGGACAGAACACAGGCAGAACAATATGGAGAATAACAAGAAATATGAACATGAAATAGGGAAGAGTAACGCAGGGATCTGGTGGAGAACCATGGAAAAAAGAAAGTTTACATGCTGAGGAGATGTGGAAATGACTTTGAACGCTCAGTGAGTTAGTCAGGAGAAAATGATGAGGAGCTGCGGCTGAAGGTATATGGGGAGACTGAGGAAAGAAGACTAATTAACACAGGAGCTGAACATAGATACACAGAGACACTGAATCAAGAGGAAAAGACAAACATCAACCAAAAGGGAATAAACTAGACTATACAGGAAAATGGTGAAAACAAACACAAACGAGATCCAAAACCTACCACCATAGGTTCATGGCAGGTATATTTTTAAGAACTTTACCAAAAGATTCAAATAATCAAATAATGTTTGGCTATTTTTCAATAAGATATCACACACTAAGCTTTTTTAGGTTAAAGAATGAGTTCACTTTGTAAAAACAGAAATTCTGAATATTACAATTTGAATTTCGGAGAAAAATAAAATTGCATTTTGATAAAAACAAATGCATAAAATGGACCTATGGTGGGGCAGGTCATTGAAGGCAGACAGTGACATTTCCCCACTAAAAAAAATGCCTGGGTATCTGTTACCCTCAGTTGGTTTAATGACACATCTTGTTGCAGTTAAAAGTATTTTTTTATATATATTTTTGGGTGGAAAAAGGGCATCCTATTGGTTAAGGCACGAAAGTAGATTGAGTTAAGGTAAGAGTCACTTATAAATTTAGAGCACTCTTTACATTTGTTAAAAATTAGCAGCTTAGGGTCACAAACAAATGCAGGCATAAATTATAATTTCTTTTGCTGCAAGTTGTAAAAAAAATTATAAAAGTTATTGGTTCCTTTTGACCATATCACGGGATCAGATTTTATTTTTTAAACATGAAATCTGAGAACAACTGTTTATTAATTCAGTGGGGTGGACCTGCTGTTGCTATTATACACATTCGATGTGATACTCAGAGTGCAGCAACATTCTTACCTCAACGAGGGGCGGGTGATGAGATGTGAGGTAATAATCGTAGAATCCCTCATATATGAGGATCCATTATATATGATGGGTCTCTGGAAATAACAGATAAAATGATCGATAAGTATCAAGAAATAATGATGCAATACTGTTTTTGTGCTGTAACTCATTTTGTGAACATTCATGTTGGAATATTTTCTTTATTATAACTCTTAGCTGCAAATATAGATAAAAAGGGGAAAGCTGTTTTTTTTAAAACATATCTGCAAATCATCCTGTACAATGGGACTTTCAGACCATAAATAATGAGTGTGGTCAAATGTTGGGACACAAGTTGGGCAGTATTTATCAAGCATTGGGTCTAAAATTGTGACCCAACTTGTTGGGTTAAAGGAGACACTAGAAAGAGTCTCATTGATGGTTAATGACCACCATTTTAAAATGTACAACAACCTGCCTTTGACTTTTGCTCCAACAACTTCACCTCAATGAACCTCTTTCATAGGATGAAATAAGAAATGCTAAGATGGTAAAATTATGACTGAAGATGACATTTGCCTTTTGATTGCTAAGGAGCTAGCAGATGCTAGTGATAGCTATATTCAGCATTTGTAGTTTGCTCAATTAACTGGGTTTAAAGTCAATAATTGTATATCAACTAAGCTCTAACTCCTGCTGTCTTGATATTTTACCCACAGCTTCCTTTACGAAAGTTTTGCTTGTCATCTGATTTGATTTAAATAACTTATTCATGTTGTCAGGTGTTTTCCCATAGGCCCTAAAAACAGCAATTATGAAACCACAGTTGAAAAGGAATAATCTGGACAAGTTTCAACAGTTAAAACCTTCTCAGCAATGACCTACCGCTTTGACGTCTTGCAGTCAGGTTTCTGTCCTCACCACACTACCGAGACTGCCCTTGTCAAGGTGTTCAATGACATCTACATAAATGCAGACTGTGGAAGAACCACAATGCTGGTATGATTGAACCTCAGTGCAGCATTTGACTCTGTTGATCACAGTATATTACTGGAGCGACTGGACAACTTGAAAGACGTTTGAAGGACAGGGAGTTTTTTGTGTCAGTGTGTAACTTTACATTAGAGTTGACAAAAATCACATCCCAAGGTCCCATCCTGGGACCCCTCCTATTCAATATCTACATGCTCCCCGTAGCTCAGATTATAACAAACAACAAGATAAGTTACCATAACTAGCATTAGGTAGATATACAGAACAAATCAATGCGTGGATGTGCCATAATTTTCTTCAGTTGAATAAAAACAAAACTTTATTTTTAGACCAAAGGAGGAGCGACCAAGACTCAGCACACAGCTTCAGTTACTACAGCTACAAACCACAGATCAGACTCAAAATCTGGGTGTATTGAATCAGTGTAGTCAGTTAATGTAGACATGAACAGTCAGAGGCACATAAAGACAATCACTAAGTCGGCCTTGTATTGAAGAAAATTTCCAGGATTTTAAAATGCTAACCCACTTAATGGCTTAGCAACAAATTACATTAAAGATTTGTTCTTGTATCAACCTTCCAGACCACTCAGGTCTTTTGGTTCAAGTCTACTCTGCATCCCCAGAATCAGAACTAAACATAGAGAAGCAGCATTCAGTTATCTTGCTCCAGTAAACTTTTAACTTTAACATATTAGTAAAGGTTTCTACTGGGGATGATCCTTTCTTATCCCATAGTGATGTACTTCTTTTAGTTTTTTCTCATTGCAATGTATTTTTTTTCATCGTGTAAAGCACTTTAAATAGTCATGTTGCTGAAATGTGCAGTCCGAGCTACCCCAACATGTTGGCGGTCAGACGTCTCGGAATTCCTCCAGTCCTTGGTTCCCAGAAGCGATCCCACACTCTATTTAACACTGACTCTTAAATGAACAACTCTCAAACAGTTTCTAACGTTCAGCTCCTTTAATCTAAATCAGGCAGGGGAATGATTACAGAGATCAACGCTGAGGCTCCTGTCTCAGACCACTGCCGTCTGTGAAAGGATGACGAAAGAGCCTCGAAAGAAGGTCACATGTAGTTTTATATCTGGCACTCAAATGCAATGGATGTGCCCTCCCTCAGTGATCATCAGTAGACTATGTGTCACCATTGTGGTGTCTATCTGGTAGGTTGTGTAGTAGCAGGTGTCCATCCCTAGTCTAAGTGTGCCATGGCATTCTAATCAAAACGGCTACAGGCTGCTCCACTATCAAACCCAGTGCCCCAGCCTCAGGTCATTCATGACAAACCTTGGGCCATTTATTCTTGTAATGTCTGTCAATGAGCATTCTTATCTGTCAGAGTTAGACACACTAATAAACTCAGAGAAGGTATGCAATGAAGACACAAGGGAGTCAAAGTTATCTTTGGCTGGCCAGGGAGAGACAGTCCTTTCTCTCAGAGGAGCTGCCCTGTGTCACAGCCTTTTATTAAAGAAAGAAAGAACACTCATGTTACAGCATCGTGGGTGTGGCTACACACAGTTTCACAAATACAAGTCCTACTGAATAAAACTGGTTCTGTCCATATACTGATACAGCACACACGTCCACATCTGGTATCCAAGGACACGAAGATTGGCTGGGGTGCGAACCTTCTGCTTCTCAAACTCCTCCACGCACACACAAATTCCTGCTCAGTCTGCATAGCAACCACCCAAATGCAACTCTAAAATATAATGACAATTCTGTTAATAGTTCATAAAAGTACTTCAAAGATAAATGTAAAAAGTATTCAAACCACTTCTATCAAAGTTTACCAAACTAAATAAATGAACATGTCTTTTAATGGTAAATCATAAAGATAAAGAATCTTTTTAAATTAAGCAATGATAATTCGTGTACAAATCTTCCAACATTATCCAATTCTAACAAAAGGGAAACATTAGAAGTTATGCTTTATATCATCGTGGTATAAGTGGGAAAAACAGCTATGAGTCATATTAATAAAGATTATTCGTAACAGTGGTATATAAATAAAATTGTCTTGCTTTATGAGGTTATTGTTTTCTTTTTTTCAGTATTCATTCTGGACTGCACAGAGCCAGAGTTGTAGGCCTTTCTGAGGCATTTTTTTTGTGGTGTTTACATGTTCTCCAGGTGCATGTGTGGTGTTTCTCCAGGTACTCCGGCTTCCTCCCACCATCTAAAAACAAGCATGTTAGGTTAATAGGCCACTTTACATTACCCTTATGTTAATGTGTGTCTCTCTGTTGCCCTGTGATGAAATGGAGACCTGTCCAGACAATACCCTCCCTCTCACCCATTGACTGTAACAGAAGCACCAGTTTCCCCACCCAGCAGGTTGAACATTGCACTTGCCAGAATGCACTTACCAGAAAGAGAGCTAAGGTTTAATTTCAGCTACACTTGTATGTTTCTGGAGTTGGGACTGTGAGAAAGAATTTAAAAGATATTGTTGTTAAAGTATTAAATCTTTAGACCCTCGTTACAGTAGGGAAAAGTCTGTGGATAATAACAGGTCCTATATATTCAGCAAAAGCTTTTGATCTTTATACAGTGGCAAAGAGCTAACCATACGAGTATAACACTTTCAACTTCATCTCTTTTCCAGTTTTTTCATCCATTCATTATACCTTGTCCTCCTTTTGATTTAACCCATCTGGATCAAATAAAAGAGATGGACCGTGATACAAAATTCTGGTTTATTTGGCAAGCCACAGGGAGCTAATCCAACTTGTCCCCATAAATCCTGTTCACACTGTTTTTGCAACTTGACCTCTCAGAACTAAACAATAAAAGTGTGGACTCAGATGAGATTTAGAGCCACAAAAGAGCAATAAACTGCAAACTACGCAATGTTAAATCTTTCTCTAATTAGAAGAATATAATTAGAATTCCGCCTGTGATGTAAGCCACAAGCATTTTCTCATTATGTTCACAAATGTAATTTCGACATTTACCTTTAAAACTTATTGAAGTTGGAGATTGTTTTGGTTTGTGTTTTTTATGTATTTGGTGTTTTTGTTTTTTAAACAAATATCACTTTCTATATTTAGCTCTTGTCTTGCCATTACTCTGTCCATGAATCTTGGCATATTTTTTTCTGGGTTTTGGCAGTTAGCCTTGATGCTATATTCTTTATGTGGGTTGCATGACATTTTAATTTGCAGTCTGTTTCTTGTTCACTTTAGATCGGATTGCTGATTGTCACTAACCTTTTCTCTGTCCCTTTATATTTCCTCCCTTAATATACAGTCTGGCTCTTTGTTCTTTCCTAGATTACATTAAGCTATTCCTTCAGCTTGTCTTGTCCTGCCTTCATTAAAATTAACAAATTTTACATTATCTTTTTATTTTTGTTTTTTTTTTTCATTTTTACTTCTCAGTTTTAACGTCTTAAATATACCACTACATCCAGTTGTCAAACAAACCATCTCCATAATTATTTCACTTTTACCAACATTTTCTTACAAAATGTTCACCAGACCCAAAGGATAAGCTTCTTTTTCCTTTTCACTTACCATTTTAGTTTTTTGTGAAAGAACCTTTGTTCTAAGCTACAGAGGGTAAGGTTCCAAGTATTTTTTCTGCAAGAAGCTGATACACTGACCAAACATAACATTACAAGGCGATGAAGTGAACAACACTTCTGGATATCTCCTCAATAGACATCTGATGGTGAGTTAGATATTTAGCAAGAATTAAACATGATAAAAGCAGGAAAAATTGGCAAGCATAAGAACTTGAGCAAGTTTGACAGGGGCCAAATTGTAACTGATAAACAACTTTGTGGAGCGTTTTGGGACTACAAAAGTGGTGTAAGGAAAAAAAAAAACACTGCAGTGAACTGCATGCGAGGAACGAAAGCTTTGGTCCAGTCCAACAGTTGAGCTACTGTAGCTCAGTTTAACGAAAGAATTAATGATGGCTCTGGCAAAAAGGTGTCAAAAAACCCTCTCCATTTCTAAAAACTAAATAAAAATAGGCACTTGAACAACTGCACCATGGACCAGTGAAAGAAGGAAGCCAAGTGAATCGAGTTTTCTGTCACATTACTTGTGTGGCTGGGTGCGTTTATGTAGTTTACCTGAGGAACACATACCAAGAAGATGAACTATAGGAAAAAGACAAGCTGGCAGAGACAGATTGATGATTTGAACAGAGTTCTGCTAGGACACCTGAGGTCTTGCAATCCATATGGATATTACTTTGACCTTTCCAACCTAGCTAATGATTGTCACAGTTCACCTTTTCATAGAAATGGAGTTCCCTCTTGACTGTTGCCTGTTTCAGCAGGATAATGTGACCTGTCATAAAGCAAAACAGGAATGGTTAGAAGAACCCAGCAACAAGGTTGAAGTAATGAATTAGCATCCAAATCTTACAGATCCCAGTCTAATTTAGTATCTGTGGGATTTTTTGATCCATGTAGCAGCCCCCTTGCAACTTACAGTAAAGTTAAAGGTCCTGCTCCAAGCATCTTACCAGATGCCACAGCACACTTTCAGCACACTTTAAGTCCAGTCCATACCTTGACGGGCAAAGCCTGGTCACCAAAGCCGGACCAACACCCTATTAGGCCGGTAGTCACAATGTTGTGCCTGATTGGTGTAAGTCATCAGATGTTACTTATGAAGGAGGTCCATTATCCTCGTCTCAATTGTTGTGACTTCTGTAGCATGGAATAAGGGGAGGTCTTCGTTGTTTTCTGCAGCAAAATTAGTTTATGTAAGAGAATAAAAGTATCACTATAGCCTGGAAATCATTTAGGTTAAGGGTCCTTAAGTAGCTGAATGGTGCTTACCTAGAAGAACTTAGCTTTTGCCGATCATCCATTAATTTATTATCAGTACACAGCGTTCACAAACATTTTTCATTTAAAATGTCATACTTTTCTGTACCCACATTTCCAGAGGTTATTTAAAATCCACATGCAGAGCAACAGAGGACATATACAGGTATGGAAATTATAGCTTAATTAATAACTGGAGAGTTTTTTGGCCAGCACGACTGTTGAGAGGGGCCTACCTATCACTTTAATTTGACAGACAGCTTTTGGATGGGATTCGGTCCACTGAGAATCGGCCACTCACCAGTGCAGTCAGTCACCTTCATAGAGTCTGACACCGCGCTGCTTTGCCCTAATTCAAACTTCACATCCAATCACTTTTCATCTCCTCATAAATCATGCTAGGTCCCGCCTCCTTCTATGCACTCCAGTTAGGTGATTGTGTGTTTTAATTTGAGCCAGTGAATTAGCCATTAGCTACACCGGACAAGCTATCTGGATACTGTCGGCCATGAGTCCGGCAGCTGTGACAGTTCATCCACTTTCACTCACTCACTCACTCAGTTGTTGGCCAACATGTAGTTGGTAACAAAATTAAATGCCCCCGCTTTTGGAGATGAGATTAGCCAAACTGCCCAAGCAGACAGGAACAGACAGGAACCCTAAAAAAACAGCACAGAGCAGATGGGTAAATCTGGTTTCCCTTGCTCCTAGGCTGTTAGGTTAAGAAGTAAGATGTATGCTGACATAATATTTGCAAGGTGTTGTGGAGTGACAGAAAAGAAGAAAAGACTAGAAATGAAGATGGAGTTAGTTAATTGCAGTTGCAGAGGGTGTCCGGGGATTAACAAGGTCTTTTTTGCTTTGGAGTTGACTGGCAGCTTGAGAGAGGCTTTAGCAGCAGCATGAGAAGTGAAAAGAGGGTGTGAAACAGGAACAAATAAGTGATGAAAGAGAAAGAGGGAAAGAAATAAAGCAAAAAAAAGAAGATGGACAAAAGATAAAAGATATTGTCTTATATATTATTTGCAAAAATGGAGGAGTTGAATCTTCTTCATGCTTCAAGATCTAGTTCGGAACATCAGAGCATTGTGACTTGCTTCCAGCAAGAAAATAGAAGCAATTATGAAAAATATTTGCCAAAAAAACTGGCTTCCTTTCTACTAATTCACCTTTCTGTTTCAAACCCTCCTCCACACATTTCTTGTAAAAAAAAAGGCCTGGTTTTGACTTTTAGTGTTTATATCTTTCTACAAACATGTTTGCCCTCCATAACTGCCTTGCACATTTTTCGTGACTTGGATTAGTTTTTTGTTGCTTTTATCTGTTTCCCATTTCTTTCTGTGCTGTTTATGCTTTTCAGCTCTCCCACTCTACATTTGTTCATAGTGCCTCCTTGCACAACTTCCCTCCCCTCTTCTGCACTTCATTGTGCTACTCCAGTGAAATTCAGATCACATCTTTATATCAAAAGATACCAACCCTCCAGGAAGCGCTACTTTCAAGTGATGAAACTTGCTTATAATCCTTTCAAAGCTACACAGCCCAGGCTGAATATTAACACTCCACATTATTGACCTTTCTCCCTCCACAATCCTTCTTTGTGAGCCACATGAACAACAAACTGCCTGGCAGAAAGCATTCAACATCTTCACGTTAGGAGGAGGGTTTGTATTTGCGGCAGTGATAAGGACACAATGTGCGTCCTTGTTATGGTGAATTAAATGTTTTTGATGTCAAGGTTGCATGTGTTTTGTTTTCTTTTCTTTTCTTTACTGTCACAGTGTTCGCTCTTCAGTTCATGTCAGAAGACATTAGAGGTCTTACTTTTCAGTATATGGGTGTTTCCTAATGTTGCAGTTTGTCCAAATTGAGGAATGTCAGGATGCTGGAAAACCTGAGCACTTGCAAAGGTTTCCAACCTTTGGGGACTTTTGGTGTCTAAACCCCCAAAGACTGTTTAGTTAAAAAATTAAGAATACAGCAGAGAGAGAATGTTTAAAGAAGACACATATCATTGTGCTAAATGCTGTGTTAAATACATTCTTCATATCTACTGTTTAAAATATTTAGGGGAAGGCAGCAATCTCCTGCATTTTTTCAACTGTTGTGAACCCACTGTTTTCTTTCTTTCTACCCTAAATTTACAAAGTAGATTTCACCAGAAAGATTTAAGAATAGAACATTTCAGAACAATATGAATAATAGCATTAGACTGGAGGAATCACAATAGAATGGTGTTTCTAAATCAATAAATTATGCTTCTGAATGTAAAAGACAGGAGGTGAAAAGCATTTAATAAAGTTGAGCATGTATTTTTGCCAGGCTAGAGATTAAGAGAACATGCGAACAGTTGCTATGAGACAGGAGAGGGGTAGCCAAACATGTATGAGCCACAGATACAGAGATAACCCAGCTGCTGAATTGTAATGCAGAAGGACTACATGGGATGGTCAGCTGAGAGTGATTTGTTGTGTGCCACTTGTTGCAATTTTATTCACTTATTGTAAAATGGGACACTCATTTCTTGGAGGGATGTTGAGCAGTAAACTTTATGCCATGTGGTGACCTATTGCCTTGACAGCATTTGTTTTGAATTCAACATATCATATATGGCTTTTACATAAGAGGGAGGTTATTTTGTTTTTGGCCACACTGGGTTTTGGGTTTTAAATACACTATAGAATAAACATTTGATGGTTTACAGAAGGTTACATGGTATATGTCTTTCTTTACTTTCTGCCTATACTAATTGTTTATGTATTTATTATAGACATCTTGTTTTGTTTCTTATTCTGTTTACGCTGTTAATGATTTATACCTCATGCAGCACTTTAGTTAACTATTGTTGTTTTAAATGTGCATTGAAATAAACTGAAATAAACAGCCAGATTACCAGGTGGGAATGTACATAATGTGGTGCGGTTGTAGATCGAAGCTGGGTAACAGAGCTGCTAGCCAGGTGAAGCGCGGCTTCTTCTTGTGTTTGTATCTTGGATAACAAGATGGATTATTTACAGCAGTACACACACAGCATAAACACATGCAATTAAGACAATGCTCCAAAGTTGCTCCATAGCAACCCCACAGTAATCCAGCTGATGTGCTAGCAATGCCAACAACCTTTTGGGCAAATGACAAAACTGTTGCTCTTTTCATTGATGTCTCGGTATATATTTAAAGAAATATTAAACCATGAGTACTCATCCTTGCACTAGCAAGCAATCTAGTCAATAATTCCCCAACATCATGCCAATTTCTATTCACAGCAGGGTTGATGGCTTTTCAGAGCCGAGTTAGAGGATGCTTGCAGTTGCTTCCTGATATACTTGGTCAAACTTCTAATTATTTTAGATATGTCTCAGTTTTTATGCTGCTATCAATTCCTACCAGTTTTTTAATTATAAGAAAAAGAAAAATACCTCAAAAGCATAGGTCATCAAGCCAAAGCTCACAATATATTCTGTCACACTTTGTTGAAGTTAGTCCTATACATTTCTTAATTTCTATAAAACCTTTTTTCATCTCTCTGTGCTTCTCCTGCCTGCCTGTCTGCATATGGACCCTATTCCAAAAGCAACAAGCTTCCTAACTAAAAGAAAAAAAACAATGAAGACTTGACTGAAAAATACCACCCTCCCAGTTGTTTGTCACCCCTAATAAAATGTGTCAACAGCTTTAAATCAAATTACTTTTTTTTTCTCTTTTTAGATTTAAAATTTCCCAAAGGGAAACCCCGAATCCGACTTTTAATTTACCCCAGGGGAAAACTATATATATTATATACATCCCATAATTTAAAATATTTTTATTATATATATTTTTTGTTTTAAATATTATATTATATTAATAAATAAAAACATTTTTGGGCTGGTGAAGCATTGCCCCCCCCTGAGGCCCTTGGACGGTTTACCAGAATCACTTTGAGACCAACAGGTAGTCCCCTTCTCCATGGCCCTCATCAAAACTCCTCCCAGGCCAACACTGTTTACACTACATTGTCGGGCGGTGGAAAGGAGTACTTCGGGTTTTTCCCCCAATCCTGCCATCATGCATTTCCCTGATGGGAAACCAGAGGTTGGGGACCCGGGGGTTGGGGCCTTTCATTACCCAGGCTGAAAACCCCCCGAGGTGATTAAAAAAACTCCACAGTGGCAGGGCTTTTTGGGGGGGATGAGATCTGCCCTGAGGTACCTCAAGTCTCTGGATGTTGTGGGGCTGTCATGGGTTGACACGCCTCTTCAACATTACGTTTTTTTTCGGTTGGGGGCGGGGACAGTGCCTTTTGGAACTGGAGACCGGGGGGGGTAGTCCCCCTTCATAAGAAGGGTGACCGGAGGTGTGTTCCAACTACAGGGTGATCACACTCCTCAGCCTCCCTGGTAAGGCCTATGCCAGAGTATTGGAGAAGAGAGTCCAGCCGATAGTCGAACCTCAGCTTCAGGAGGAGCAGTGTGCTTTTCGTGCAGGCCATGAAACACTAGACCAGCTCTATACCCTCTGCAGGATACTAGAGGGCTCACAGGAGTTTGCCCAACCGGTCCATGTGTTTTGTGGACTTGGAGAAGACATTCGACTGTGTCCCTTGTGGTGCCCTGTGGGGAGTGCTCCAGGAGTACGGAGTCGGGGGCCCTTTATGAGGGGCCATCTGGTCTCTGCGGAGCAGCAGTTTGGTCCGCATTGCTGGCACTAACTCGGTGCATGTTCTCTGCCCTTTGTCACCGATCCTGTTCATAACTTTCATGGACAGGATTTCTAGGCACATCCAAGGGCCGGAGGGGGTCTGGTTTGGGGACCAGTGGATTTCTTCTCTTCTTTTTGCAGATGACATGGTCCTGCTGGCCCCTTCTAGCCAAGACCTACATCATGCACTGGGGCAGTTCACAGCCGAGTGTGAAGCGGCTGGGATGAAGATCCAACACCATGGTTCTCGGAGTTCCTGCCTCAAGTGGAGAAGTTCAAGTATCTAAGGTTCTTGTTCATGAGTGAGGGGAGAATGGAGCGGAAGATCGACAGCCCGATCAGTGCGGCTGCCGCAGTAATGGGGGCGCTTGTGTCGGTACGTTGTGGTGAAGAGAGAGCTAAGCCGAAAGAACAAGATCCCGGATACAAGTGGCTAATGAGCTTCATCTGTAGGGTGGCTGGGCACTTCCTTAGAGATAGAGTGAGGAGCTCGGCCATCTGGGAGGGGCTCGGAGTAGAGCCACTGCACCTCCACATTGAGAGGAGCCAGTTGAGGTGACTCGGGCATTTATACCGGATGCCTCCTGGACGCCTTCCTCGACCGAGAGGGAAGTTTTTTCCTGTGTTACAGGCTGTAGAAGGCTGTTAGATATTCACAGATACATTTCCTGATCATAGTTCACTCTTGCAGCTGTGAGAGTAGCACACTTTAAAATAAATGCATCCTCCTAGGTGCTGTTTGGTCAACACTATTCAGATAGCCATTTTGCTAAAGACTGATTGCACCTTATCCATCTGTACTGATTTCCATGGAAAAGTAATCCTCTAAACTTTTTATTAGCTATGATGCATCTGACTCTGCCAGTTTCTTGGGAGATATACAACTTATGTGTGGTTCATGTAAACTTCATTTAAAACTTAGGTAAAGACAGAACATTTTGGATGCACTCCAAAAATAAACTGTCTTGCATCAAGAAATGTCAGCGGGTGACATTGAAGAGGTAACACGTGGAAAAAATGAATGGAGAACGTAAGAGTCGACATTCTGAATAAAAGACTGACACGTAAATTATATGTGTCACCTCTCTTGCGTGGTGTACAGTATTTCCCTTTAATAAGTGAGGTGCAGGTGCTGAACTGATGGAATGCAGTGAAAGACATTTCAGCATTTTATCTATTCATAATGCAGCAACGGCACTTATGACACCAAACTAAGATAAATACTATAATTATTATTCCTGCCTCTCACAGCTTACCCGTTTGCCAATCGTCTGTTATATTCATCATTCCTACACAAACACTTATTTGCACACATGCCAACAGACATGTGTGTGCACGCAGTTTTTCAATGTGTCAAATCTATATCCATCGTGGTGAGTCAAAGTGGGATTTAGTGCAGCACACTGGCAGGGTAACTGCAGTGTGGGCGACTTCATATTAAATTGTCTACTGAAGTGGGCCAGATTGTGTTAGGGCAAGCCTATCCATTCATCTGGGCTGGTACTTTAGTGCCTTCATCTATTCCATGAGAGGTAACAGAGGAGGACAATTCCTTGGAGGGAAAGAGAGGAAAGATTTGGGTTTTTTTCTTTTTTTTTTTTTTTTGCAAAACCAGGATAAAAGATCGCCAAAGAAATTAAAGTTAAAAGTTTTTAAAGGTATGCCTATAATGTCTTCATAAAGCTGCTGCTTTTAAAGAACCAGATTTTCAATCTTTCAAATTTGTCTTTATCAAGTGGATCGGGTTTTTTTAACGGCTTTGGAGTTTTTTTGTTAGCCTTTGGCAGTTTTTCTTTACTAATTTCCAGTTCCTCTATCTGAAAATGACAGAAGAAGAGGACAGAAGAAAAATGACAGGCTTAAAAAACTATATACAATAGCAAACTATAGCAAATGAATAGTATTGGAAAGCTGTGTCTATAAAACGTTTTTACAACCATAGCACAGGTTTTACAAATTGCAAACTGTGTTTTAAGGAATTGGTAATCTGTGTAGAATAATGTAGTCCAACAATTTATTGAGTATTGTAAATATTTTGTGGTTTTTATTGTTTAATTCTGTGGTAATCCTATGGTGAAGGAGATTCCAAGGAAAGCATTAAAAGGTTTTGATGTATTTCAAGCTGGATTTGAAACAATATCTCTTCTGTGTATGATTATCCAGTCTGGGTTTGACTGGTTTAATCAAAAAAATTGAACTAGAGATGATTTCATGCAGGATCACTACTTAATTGACTGAAAACTGTAAAATAGCCATTTAGTTTAGTGTAGACTGGAAGATCCAAAGCAGATGCTAACTTTAACGGGGTTAAAGCCTAATTGTTAGCCAGACACTGCATTCTCAGTGCTAATCAATTATTGGTATCTTGTCAATCTTGTCTCTGTAAGAATTTCTTTTTGTTTTTGAATAGCCAAAATGGTTTTACACAACCAATTTAAAGTACAGAAATTTCTGTCAATACTGAATGTTGTTGCACACTCTATTAGTATGGTCTCACGTAAAATTGAGTTGTGTGGTTGTGTTAAACATAACCCTAGTAAAGACATTTAAAGACGTCAGCCTGGCTGGAAACAGCTTCAAACCCTTTTTAAATGTTTGTGTGGCAGAATTCTGGGTGCTTGCAAGAAAATATAAACTGTGACATAATGACACACAAAATGTGGTTTGTATCTGAAACACAAATAGTCATTTGTGAAGTTTTTATTCTTTTTGTGAAAAGAAAAATGTTTTTTTCAAACATTGCTATCATATCTTATTACCATCTCATGTACACATTTTCATGTATTGTCTCTTCAGCTGGATTCATCATTAGGTTATTATCGAAAAGTAAATTTATTCCACGAACTCAATTCACTAAGTTCAATTCAATTGAGTTTTATTTATATAGTACCAATTCACAACACATGTTGTCTCAAGGCACTTTACAAAGACAATTCAATCGAATCATTCGATTCGGGTACACACATTCAAATTAATCCTACCTATCAAACAGTGCAGTCGGATTCAGTTTATTATTACAAATTGGTTAAAAAGTTTTTCTGTCTAAGGAAACCCAGCAGACTGGATTGAGTCAGTGACTTGCAGCATTCACTCCTCCTGGATGAGCATGTAGCAACAGTGGACAGTCACTTGCATTGACTTTGCAGCAATCCCTCATACTAAGCATGCATGTAGTGACAGTGGAGAGGAAAACTCCCTTTTAACAGAAAGAAACTCCAGCAGAACCAGGCTCAGTGTGATCGGCCATCTGTAACAACTGACTGGAGGTTAGAGATAACAGAGCAGAGACGCAAAAAGAACACAGAAGCACTGATCCAGGAGTACTTTCTAGTCCAGTTTTCAAGTCTAGAGTAAGAAAGAGAGCAGATACAGTCACAGTAGAAGCTCAGCCAGTAGCTATGTCTAGGAGAGACAGGGTTAAACACTGAAAGATAGGGCCAACTAAATCATCTGTAGAAGGAAAACATTCAGTTATTGGCAAGTGTAACACATTAAACACTCTGTTTTCTAGCCTTTATTTTTTTTTAAGATTAGTATGTTTAATACCTCCCTAAAGGTTGATATTGTCAAATGGTACTTTTGATCTGACAAACAGGCCGCATCAGAAAATATTTGGATGATTTTTTAATCAGACCCCACTATGAATATTAAACAAAAGTATTGAAAACAAGTTGGATCTTGTGCCTAAAGGCTAAATTGTTTTTTTTTTTTAGTCTTTTCTGAGTTGTGTGTTTATGATAACATTGTATCATTTCTTTCTCCTAAATTATTCATAGGTGAATGTTATGACTTAGTAAACAAAAATAATTACCATCCTGGATTGAAAGTGGGTGAAAAAGCAGCCAAAGTCCAAAGAAAACCTCTGAAAAACCTTTACAATGCCTGATAAAAGATTGACTAAGAACATTTAAAGATTACAGGAAAGTCTGGAAACTTGGAAGGAAATAAAAATTAATAAACAAGGAGCGACTTGTTTTGAACAATTATATAGATATGAATGTAATTGCAAGAGAGGAGGAATTATAAACTCTGGTTAACCAGAGCAATTAACTGCATTGTGATTTTCACGATGGCTCCTAGTTTTAAATGTTTTAAGCTCATAGCTCCTGCTGTACAAACCAACTGAACTAAACAAGAGCTAATGGAACAGTACAGCATGCCATGTACAGCACACAGCAGCAGCTTCACTAACAAGGTTCTGTGGTAATGAGCTAGAGGAGCTGAAAACACATATGCACGAGTGGACACACCCGCGCACACACCCACAAACAACACCTCAATGTGCCGAGACACCATCAGCATCCTCTCACTTTGCCGTCACCACTTTGGAGTGTTTGTTCCCATGGCAACAGTGTGATTTATTTCCCAATTAAGACTTGGTGAACTTGCACACTTTACGCCCGGTAATATCAAGCTGCACATAAATTACCTTCAAGCCTAAAGTGGCCTGTGTGCTATTAAAAACAAATGAATACCACCATCCGGTATCTCTCAGAAGGGGAAGCTTCGGCATCAGGAGTTGCATCTTTGTTTTGTTTAGTGGTCACGAACGGATATTTTCTGATAATTGTGCACTGCATCTAATTGGCAATTGATGTGCCTGCAAAATACAGATGAATTTCAGCGGTCTTCACATCAAATAAAAACCTTTTTTTATGCGCCTTGCTTAAAATGAAGATGAACAACGTGCGGATGGATGAGAGAGTCAGTAGGCAGGTGGGAATGTAATGGAATCAATTAGGCAAACACTCTTGATTTATATTCAGAGCTGATAACAAAGAAAGCTTAATTTAGTTTCCATTCCCTTCCTATTGATATCTTCCTAATGTTTCTTCAAAAGCAGCTGATAAATCCCACACTGCGTCATGACAAATAATTAGAGCGTCAGACCTTTCTCTTTATATTTCCTTGTTCATGCTCATGTTAGAATTAATTCACAAACACAAGCATTGTATCTATGCAATGAGCCCTTTCTGTGTGCATTTGTTCATGCACAATTTTCCTTATGTTGACACGAATGGTGTTTGCATATTTCAGGGTGTTTGAATATGAGTAAAAGAACGTTGTTTGCTCGAGTTTGCAAATACGAGTTTAGCATTCTTCTGTAATGAACCCCTTCTGTTGCTCTCTCTTATCTATTCCCCTCATTGTCTCCCCCCTCTCCCCTCCCGCTCGCTGCGGCGCTCTTGAGAAGAACTCGTCTGGCCCTCATTAATGTCCTTGGCATCCGCTTGGCTCCGCAACTCTCTTACTCTCCCCAGCCTCTTACAGCTTCATCCCACATTCTGACCATGCCACTGCTGTACGCAAAACACTAGCAGGCTTCAACTGCAATTAGTGCTTGTGTCGTCAGCCGCTTGCAAATGCATACACACACACACATGCATACACACACACATACACACACACGGGAGAAGTGTTTCCGGCTAGATCTTTTTTGTGCCATCGACCATGTTTCCCATCCTTCAGCCCTTTAAGTAATGAAGGACTTGTTGGACAATAATTAGACCAGCTTATTAAGCATTCAGTTGTTTTGCAGCTAAACACACTAGGATGCCATGTTCTCTTAGAGAGGGCCTTTATATATAGGGCAGAACAACTCAGCTCCAGAAGTGTATGTGGATAAGAAACCGAGGACAAGGTTGCATCAAGTTCAGGTTTAAATTATACTTTGTTGATGACAGTGCCTTGCAGTCTCCATACTCCTTATGTCATGATCCACAGGTGTTTGTGTTTTGGTTTTCATTTGTATTTGTGTTTTATTCTTTTCCTTGTTGTTTATTTCTGTTCTAGAAGGTCTTGCCATATTACTTAATTCCTTAAGGTTTAGTCTCCTACTTATTTCTTGTGTTCTGTTTTCTGTGTATTCTAGTTATTTATTTAGGTCAGTGTTAAACATTTACCCTTAGTACACTTCTTTGTGTACTAGATCAGCTCTCTTTGTGCTAATTAATCTTCCTCTCTCAGCTTCCCTGCCTTCATTCTGCCACAGCTGTTCCACATTTCCTCTGATTAGCTCTGCTGGTTCCTTTGTCTTTTTCCACCCCTGTCTAGGTATTAAGGCTCCTGGTTTTTCATTGTTCATTGCTGGATTCTTCCATTTAACTGTTCGTTACACTGCCAGTTTCTCTGTCTTTGCCCTTTGTCCTGTTTGCCCTTTTCAAGACTTGTAAGTTTTCTGTTTTATTGTTAAATATCGTTCACTATGCTCATCCGAAGTTTCTGTCTGCATTTTAGTTTAAACTAGAACCTGCAAAATATGACACCTTGTACTGTTTCACATTTTGTCTTATGTCAATATATTTCATTTGAATTTTATGTGCCAGACAATAATTCCAGAAAATATTGCATAGTTGTGAAGTAAAATGAAAATCATACATGGTTTTCAAAGTTTTTTCTAGATAAAAAACTTAAAGCGTGGAATGCATATGTATTAAGACCCTTTTACTTTTTTACCTTTTAATAAAAGCCAGTCCAATCAGTTGCCTTCCAATGTCATCTACGTACCTGGTAATTAGCGTGTATTTGTATGTAATTATAAATACAGCTACATTGTAGCTTATCACAAGGAACCAGAAGAGCTAATCAGCCAAAGCTGCCCTGGGGCGGACTGACAGAAATGAGGCTCCCATACAATCATTGCCACCATGCCCTTTGAACACCATCAGCAGGCAAGGTGGGTGAAGTGTCTTGCCCAAGGATAAAGTGACTGAGACGGACGGATTGGGGGTTCAAACCAGCAACCCGCTAGTTAAAGGACGAAACCCTACCTGTTGAGTCATGGTGAGGAACGCACTAGATTGGTCAGAGATAAAGTTGTGAAGTATAAAGCAGTGTTAGGTTCCAAACCAATATCCCAAGCTTTGACCACAGAGCATTATACAAATCAGAGTTTTATTAATAAAAGGTTATTGTACATTTACACTCTACCAATACCTGGTCATCCATCCAAAATGACAGGGCAGGGAAGGATAGTTTTAATCAGTAGTAGCTAAGATTTCCTTGATAACGCTGGAGAAGCCACAGATATCCACAGTTCCGGTGGGAGAATCTGTTGACCTGAAAACTATTAGTTATACAATCCATAAATCTGATCTTTATGGAAAAAACTGGCAATGTTACTGAATTGTTGAAAAAAAGCCAAAAAATAGTCCTATCTACAGTTTGAAACAGCCAGTGTTGGCGAGACAGCAAACATGAGGAAGGAGCTGGTCCAGTCAGGACCAATTGAACTCTTTAGCCTTCATGCAAGATGTTACTGCATGTGCGGAAAAAAACTAACACCCTAAACATGGTGTTCGCACCATGAAACATGGTGATGGCAGCATCATGCTGTGCAGATGCTTTTTCTTCATCAGAATCAAAGAAGCTGGTCAGAGTTGATTGGAAGATAGATGAAATTAAAGCATAGTCGTATTAGAATGATGTAGACCTAAATCTAAGTGAGAATCTGTGGCACTACTGAAAACTGCTGTTCATGGCGCTACACATCCAACCTGACTGAACTAAAGATATTAAGTAATATGAAAGTGGTTACAATGACAGTCTCTACATGTGCCAGGATGGTTAAAAAACGCCGAAAGACTGTGACTGCAGCAAAAGTTGTTAAAGAGGCTAAAAACAAATGCATACTCCACTTTTAAGATTTTTTTATAAGTTAAAAAACATTGAAAATCAAGTACATTTTAGGATACAATAGTTAAAATTGGGAAATCAACAGCATTAGCAGCAAAGTGACAGGCAAATGGAAGCACACAGATAGACCTATATATATAAGGACTGTACAGTAAAGTCAAAAATACAATATAAGAAAAACTATACCTTTCTGAAAAATAGCAGATGCAGATTCTAAGTTTTGTGGAAGCGATGAGTATGATAATATATATATATATTTTTAAAAAACTGTATAAACTGTGATTTTATGTACCTGTGGAAAATAATGTAGAAAAGTAAACAGTTTATTGGGTTTATTGGGGCATTGATGGTTATAAAGTCTAATAGCAGCTGGGAGGAAAGATACCCCTCTTCTGTGCATTTAGGATGCAGCAGGTCACTAATGAAGCTCTCCAGCTTCATGCATGGGGTGGTAGACTTCCAAGAGTAATGTTATTTTTGCCAGAGTTCTTCTGTCTCCCACCACCCGCACTGGGTCGAGGGGGCATCCAAGAACAGAGCTGGCCTTCCTGATAATCTAATCTAGTCCTTTCCTCTCAGCTGTTGATAAGCTGCTGCTCTGACAGACAACATCATAGGAGATGCAACCACAGAGTCAAAGAAAGGTCTTCCAGAGTGCAGGGGGCACTCTAGAAGAACTCAGCATCACAGCAGGTAGATTCTGCTCTGACCCTTCCTGTAAAGTGCATTGGTGTTGTGGCACTCGTCTGGTTTATTGTTTAGGTGAACACCTAGGTGCTAATAAGAGTAATATTCTTGCACTCCACAATCACGCGCTATGTGTGTTTGTCTATTTCGAAAATATGTGAATAAAATACACTGAAGTTTGTGGTTATGTGACAAAGTGTGAAAAAGTTCAAGGAATACTTCTGCAAGCCTCTGTAGGTAAGATTAAATAGCTCATACATACAGATCAAAGTTTTCTTTTCATTGTTTGATGCCTTATATTGGAAGCCAGCCGTAAAATGATTTTTTACTGCACAAAGCTGATAGGTTCCATCACACAGTGCAATCTGATTGGGTTTAAGCCATTAGCTTGCAAAAGTTATGGATTGTTTCATATTAGCTCTGGTGTAAATCTTTCATTTAGGCCTCTGTCACAGTAGGCCTGAAACCAGGCACAGTCATTACGGGTTTTTTTCCACTTATTTCGATCGTTTTGTGCTGTGGGATCACTTCTTTATCCCTTGCATTCTATTTTTCATCACAACTTTATCCTCACTCATACACTCTTTTAACTTCAGGAAATGAGACGCACATCACTTGGACAGAAAAAAAGGAAATAAAAAAGAAAAAAAGAGAATAAGAACTAGGTCTGGTGTAATCACCAGAAAGTTTCTGACACTGAGAATCACCCCTAAGCTGATGCTGAATGTTTTAGGTCTCTCTTACTGAAGGGAAATAAGACAGCTCTTGTGTTTGCATGTCTGCTGGGGCTTTGGAGGTAGAGGAGAGGCAGCTACCCCTTCTGCTCTCCCCTCTCATCTCTTCACACTAATTAGAAAGAACTGGGTTTGAATCTTAGTGGGGACATGCATCCTCAGGCTGCTCTCAGGTAGGTGTGGGAGCGTCGTCATTCATCAAAGGCTTTTATGAAGATTCTGTTTTTTTGAGAAATAATTTTAGGTCTCATTTTATTAGAACTAGACATCATGGTGGGATGCAGCATGGCCACTTTTCTGTCTCTCTGTGTTCATGTAGGTGAACATTGTGCTGTGTGGTAGCAAGGCACCACAGGCAATGATAAAAAAAAGGGGGCTTATGCGGCCGGCTCTCTAGGTATAATCACAGCTCCCATTTCAAAGGCGAGAATGCCAATTAAAACTGATAGGGCTCAATGTGTGCTTTGGGGCTGCCACAGTAAAGAGCAACACAGGCAACATGAAAATATTTCACCCTTAAGTCTTCTGGTCAGGAAAAGTTGAATCTGGTCATCTGGTCATCTGAAGAGAGCTTCTGCTAAATATGCAGGCTTCATCAGGACCTGTAGCAAGGAAATGGTGACACAGTCACAAGGTAAACAACATAAGATATTTCGGGTCATCATTTGTGTCAATATACTGTGCCCTGTAAAAAGATTCGCACCCTCTGAACTTTTCCACATTTTGTTGTATTACAACCACAAACGTCAATGTATTGCAATTTTATGTGATAGACCACACAAAGTAGTGCATAATATTGAAATAGAAATCTGGAAAGTGTGCCTCTTATTTGTATTTAGTTGTCCTGAGCAAACACTTCATAGAACTTTTTCTATAAACGTTTTGCTTCCTCTTTGCGAAATTGTTCAAACTTTTTCGGATTCGATTAAGGGTCTCTGTGAATAACAATCTTCTAGCCTTGCTGAAGATTCTAAATTGGATGGCGGTCTGGACTTTGACTGGGCTATCCTAACATACCAATATGCTTTGAACTAAACCATTCTATTGCAGTTCTGGTTGCATGTTTAGGGTTGTTGTCCTGCTGGAAGGCAAACCTCTGTACCAGTCTCAAGTTTACTTTACTCTGACAAGGTTTCCTTCAGGATTGCCCTGTATTTATCTCAGGTCATGATCGCATTAACTCATGATGCAGCCACCTCCATGTTTCGTTATGGGGATGGTTTGAGGTGATGTGATGTGCAGCGCTAGTTTTTTTGCTACATAGCGTTTTTCATGCAGACCAAACAGTTTAATTCTGGTCTTGTTTAACCAAAACAGCTTCTTCCATGTGTTTGCTGCTTTTCCGTCCTTTAAATGAAATTCCTTCGTTTAACTTCATTTAACTCCAATCTGGGCTGTAATTCCCTGCAGCTCTTCAGAAATAAACTCTTTTTGTGACACAACACTGCTATGAAGTTCTCTACAACTTTATCGCTGTGGCGTGTTGTAATGTTCTTTAACAAACGTCAGAGGCCTTTAATTAGCTGAATTTATAGTAACATCAAATTAAACTGAGACAGACTATTTTGTAATAAGTTGACTTCTGTGGGTAAAAGGGTTCACTGTATTTTATTTAGGGGTATCCCAGCGAAGGAGGCTGAGTTTAAATCCAGACCATGCTTTTCAGTTGTTATTTGTTTAACATTTTGAAAACTCCATAACATTTTTCTTTCTCTTCACAGTTCTAAATTACTTTTTGTTGATTTGTCACCTAAAAACATTTTTGTGTAATTATATAATTAAAAGATAATGAACTGGAGAGGGTCATGATGAGTCATCTGAACACTTCAAGCAACACTGATCACATTCTAATTCAGTTTTATTGTTAAAAACCATTTTGAGTATTTGCGATAATATATCACCTAGTAGCAAAAAAATGGTCAAGTTAATTGTTTTGGTTATTTGTCAATCATAGGGACAAAAACAGAGACTCTTTATAACAAAGGTTTATTTATTTATTTATTTAGTTTTATTTATTTAATTTGGTCTTGTTGCTGCTTATCGGTGCTGCAAAACACTTCCGGTTACCCAGGTGGTCCTCATCATCAAATCAAGAAAAGTAGGTCACACTGTGCTCATTCGATTTACGCGTATGTCCAATATTATGTGACGTGTGTGTCTGCGTGCATGCACAGATGTGTGTGAAGTATAACACAGTCTGACAAGCTGAAAACATATTTTCTGTCATATTGTTCTACATCATTAAGTAACAAAGATTGATTTCCTTTTGTTCGGTGCCAGAAAGCATTTCGCACAGTTGCCCTGCTGCTGCTATGGTGATTATGGTGTGTCTCTATATCATTTTATTAGAAAGAATTAATATATTCATTTTCTTTTTTTTAACTCAGGCCTTTCCCTTCCACAGATCAGATTCAGGCTGGACCCAATCCTCCCCCACGAAGCTCTGTAAGCGGAACTTTTGGAAATACTCCAGGCGGTGGCTAAGAGGCAGAAAGGGAATATAATTATGTGCAAAAATGTTATACAAAAATCCTCATCAAAAAAAATCCACAAATGTGTAGTAGCTGCACGTCGAAACTACAAATTATGAAGAGGTATGAAAATGCCTTCTCCCTTTTTAAATTTGCAGACACAAAATTAATTTGTTTGTAGCAACCAATAGTTCCCTATAAACTCTTGCTCAAACACTTCAAGAGCAGCTGTAAAATGGAATACAAAGTCTGAAAATTAAATCAGGAATGATAACACTGAGGATGCTTTTTGTGACGTCCCCCTTTAGTATAACTGAAAGAAGAAAGAAAGAAAAAAGCTACAAAAAAAGAAGTCAATGGAACATATATAAAGTAGTTGAGAGCAGCCACTGCTGCTACTGATCTAATAATTGGAAAATAAGATGGCCTCTTCAAGAGAAACTGCATTTCTTGCCAAACAAATTGCCTGCTTCTCCCTCTGAAATTTACTGATCATTACTTACAGCCTCTTTAAAGAGGGTACGCTTCACATGAATCATTAGTGATCTTATACTCAAGCAGATCAACAGTTTCTGCTGCGGAGTTAACTGGTATAGCATAGACCTGTGTAATAATCTCTTCTGGGCAGATTTTTTGGGGATTTTTGCTTTTCTACCTCCTACTGTTTTCTGTTTTTTCAAGATTGCATAAAAACCAATAAAAAAGCTGATTTGACTGACTCAGTCCAACTTGATTGTCCTCGAAGGACAATTTGCTGTACAGTCAGTAGTTACAGACAGAAAAAAAGCAACAAGCTCATTAACAGCATTCCTCAAATGTTGGAATTAATCAGGCTAACAGCAGTGGCAATGAAAGATTTCCCCTGTCTATTACAGAGTGGCGTTCTACAGGGGTTGGACAATGAAACTGAAACACCTGTCATTTTAGTGTGGGAGGTTTCATGGCTAAATTGGACCAGCCTGGTAGCCAGTCTTCATTGATTGCACATTGCACCAATAAGAGTAGAGTGTGAAGGTTCAATTAGCAGGGTAAGAGTACAGTTTTGCTCTAAATATTGAAATGCACACAACATTATGGGTGACATACCAGAGTTCAAAAGAGGACAAATTGTTGGTGCACGTCTTGCTGGCGCATCTGTGACCAAGACAGCAAGTCTTTGTGATGTATCAAGAGCCATGGTATCCAGGGTAATGTTAGCATACCACCAAGAAGGACAAACCACATCCAACAGGATTAACTGTGGACGCAAGAGGAAGCTGTCTGAAAGGGATGTTCGGGTACTAACCCGGATTGTATCCAAAAAACATAAAACCACGGCTGCCCAAATCACGGCAGAATTAAATGTGCACCTCAACTCTCCTGTTTCCACCAGAACTGTCTGTCAGGAGCTCCACAGGGTCAATATACACGGCCGGGCTGGTATAGCCAAACATTTGGTCACTCATGTCAATGCCAAACATCGGTTTCAATGGTGCAAGGAGCGCAAATCTTAGGCTGTGGACAATGTGAAACATGTATTTTTCTCTGATGAGTCCACCTTTACTGTTTTCCCCACATCCGGGAGAATTACGGTGTGGAGAAGCCCCAAAGAAGGATACCACCCAGACTGTTGCATGCCCAGACTGAAGCATGGTGGGGGTGGATCAGTGATGGTTTGGGCTGCCATATCATGGCATTCCCTTGGCCCAATACATGTGCTAGATGGGCGCGTCACTGCCAAGGACTACCGAACCATCCTTGAGGACCATGTGCATCCAATGGTTCAAACACTGTATCCTGAAGGCGGTGCGGTGTATCAGGATGACAATGCACCAATACACACAGCAAGACTGGCGAAAGATTGGTTTGATGAACATGAAAGTGAATTGAACATCTCCCATGGCCTGCACAGTCACCAGATCTAAATATTATTGAGTCACTTTGGGGTGTTTTGGAGGAGCGAGTCAGGAAACGTTTTCCTCCAGCAGTATCACGTAGTGACCTGGCCACTATCCTGCAAGAAGAATGGCTTAAAATCCCTCTGACCACTGTGCAGGACTTGTATATGTCATTCCCAAGACGAATTGACACTGTATTGGCTACAAAAGGAGGCCCTACACTATACTAATAAATTATTGTGGTCTAAAACCAGGTGTTTCAGTTTCATTGTCCAACCCCTGTATATCTGTAGCGTCCCGGTCAAAATGATGGTCTCTCAAACTGATGGTTAACAATCCTTTTATTTTACCGCCTTGCTTGTGAACACACCATAAGAGCTATAAACATACAAAATAAATATACCATTAATAACTCAAACAGTATGTTGCCTTTAACCCTTTAATGTTGCCTTCTATATTTTACTGTACTGTGAAATAAAACAAGATACACCATGTTGCAACTGTCTGTGACTTTACACAGCATATCACATTGAAACCTTTAAACCTTTATATTGCAAAGCATAACTTACCAAAGAACATGAGCACACTCTGTTGGGAAAAGACGTAACTGCTACACTTAGTAACAACCTGTATGCTCCGTGAAATATAACTAAATACACATTTTCACAACTAAATGCCAATACCAACCTTGTTCCCTCCTCGACCAGGTGCTAAGAAACCATTTGCAGCTTGAAATGACACCTTAGCAATATCCTTTTGTTATTCAACCGTGGAGCACACCTTCTCTGTGCACACAGGAATCCGCGCCGTTGCTGCTGTACCGTTTGCGGCAATCGATTTATGACACATTGCTGTTCTAAGCCTTTCAAAATAAAAACATTGGCTGCGTTACTACTGCAGCAGAATAATAAAAACTTATGAACCAGTTTAAAATACAGAACATATTAGTAAGGTCCTTTACACTCCCACCAAATCATTGGAGCTTAACTGGCAAACAAAGGAGCGATAATGATTTCCTAATGAAGAAATGACCTGTAATCTTTAAAGTCAATGAAAACACAGTCCATAAAAAAAATGATGAACCTTAAACTGTAGAATGTAGTTAAACAGTCTCAAATAGAATACACAGTTTCTGTACAGGGTGCTCTACAATAGAAGGTTTGCTGGAATATTGTCCTTTCTCCATCTTCTTGTCTCCAAAGCGAAGCTTTACTTTCCTGACGAGTCCGTCTTTGTCAGTCACTATGTCCATTACACGTGCTAATCTCCATTCATTGCGAGGTAAACCGTCCATCTTCTCCATGACAACATCTCCAACTTTCAAGTTTCTCCTTGGAGTATGCCATTTCTTCCTTGTTGCGATGTTGGATAGATACTCTCTCTTCCAACGTGACCAAAACTGTTCTGCTAGGTACTGCACCTGCCGCCACCTTTTCCGTGCATATATGTCCTCTTTGATGAATTTACCTGGAGGTGGCAGGGCTGCCTTAGACTTCATAGTAAGCAGGTGATTTGGGGTCAACGGCTCTGGGCTGTTTGGGTCAGTTAAGTTGTCCACTGTAAGAGGTCTGCTGTTCACAATGGCCATCGCCTCATAGAAGAATGTCCTTAATGATGCATCACCCATTCTGCCTGACGAAAGCAAAACTGTTGAGCACAGAATGTTTTGAACTGTCCTGATTTGTCTTTCCCATACACCTCCTGTATGGCTTGAATGAGGAGTGTGCATTTTGAAGTCACACAGTTTCTAGGCAAGAAATGTGGTAATGCGGTTAGGGTCGACTTGCTTTAAAGCTTCCTGCAGTTCGTTTTTAGCTCCGACAAAGTTGCTTCCTTGATCGCACCTAATCTCAGACTGCTCCTCTTATGGCTATAAAACAGCGGAGTCCATTGATAAAGGTGTCTGTAGTCATGTCGTCCAACATTTCTATGTGCACTGTGCTGCAACAAAGGCATGTAAAAAGAAGTCCATAATGCTTGTGCACTTTGCGAGCTTGCTTGGTTAGAAAGGGACCAAAACAGTCCATTCCACTAAATGCAAACGGTGGAGATTGATATAAGCGCTGTGTTGGGAGATCAGACATTTTCTGTTCCTCTGTGCCTCTTCTGAGTCTGCAACACTTTACACATTGGTGTATAAAATTTGTCACGGCTTTGTTGATCCCTGGAATCCAAATTCCATTTGACCTGATCTCATTGATTGTCAGTCCTTTCCCTTGATGTTGCACTTAACTGTGGAAATGAGCTATTATTAGCTGAGTGATGTGTTGACCCTTTGGAACTAATACTGGATGTTTCATTGTGGAGGAGCATGAAGCATCTTTGAGCCTTCCTCCCACCTTAAGGAGTCCATCATTATCAAGAAAAGTGTCCATTTCAAACAGTTTGCCTTTCCATGTTTGAGCGTCTTTATCTTCTCTGCATATTCACTTGCTTGTACGTCTCTTAGAATAACACATTGTGCGTTTTGTCTTTCTTGGACTGTACTATGGCCTGTTGTTTTATCTCTCTTGGCACAGCGAATTAGTCGAACTATGGCTTGAGTGACTTTGTACCACGAGGAAAACTTTGTCAACTTATCTGATAAACCCTTCTTCTCTGTTTTGAGAGTGTTCAGAACATGTACCTTTTTGACCTCTGGATCTCCGAGTGGCACGTTCATGTCAATCTCTGCAGCTGGAGGGATTTCTTTATCCCACAGAAACTGTGGCCCTTTGGACCAATCTGAAGAACTCAGAGCTCAAGAACTCAAAACACAAGCAGAATTCTATTAGAGGTATCAATCTGGGTAACTCTGGGGCTCTGGGTAACGTCACTTCCTGTTTTCGCTATTGCACTTGGTGAATTGTTTGGTGTGTGAAGGCTCTCTCGTTTGATCTGATTTCTCTCTACTGTGATATCTCTTACTTGTTATAATACATAAGCACGTTAAAACACATACTTTCTGTTGCTGTATTTAACGTTTGGGGACTCTCCGTCTCTTACACGGTTTTTCAAGTAGTGGTAAGGGGTCGCTAGCTTAGCATTAGCTTTAGCTCCACCATGGTTACCCGTTCTACTGTTTCTCTCTCTGAGTCTTCTCCTCTCTCCTGCTCTCTGTGTCAGATGTTCAGTTACTCCTCTGCCTCCTTTAGTGATAATGGTACGTGTAATAAATGTAGCATTTTTGTAGCTTTGGAGGCGAGGGTGTCGGAATTGGAGGCCCGGCTCCGCGCTGTTGAAAAACCAGCAGATAGCCGAGGCCCCTTAGCCAGCGCGGAGCCACCGAGGGTAGCTCCCCGTAGCAGTCCTCCAGCAGAGCCCGCGCAGCCGGGGCCTCAGGCCGGCTGGGTGACGGTACGTAGAAAGCATAGTCCTAGATCCCAGCCCACAGGTCACCACCAAACCGTCTGAGTTTCTAACAGATTTTCCCCACTCAGCGACACACCCGCTGAGAAGCCAACTCTGGTAATTGGCAGCTCCATAGTCAGAAACGTGGCTCTAGAGACACCCGCGACCATAGTCAAGTGTCTGCCAGGGGCCAAAACAGGCGACATCAAATCCTACCTGAAACTGCTGGCTTAGCATAAGCGTAAACACAGTAAAATTGTTATTCACGCTGGCGTTACGTCAATCGGAGGTCACCAAAGTTAATGTGGCTTCGATGTGTAAGTTTGCCAAAACAATGTCGAACTCCGTAATTTTCTCTGGTACCCTCCCCGATTTACCAGTGACGACATGTTGAGCCGCATGCTGTCATTCATGCGCTGGCTGTCTAGGTGGTATCCAGAAAACAATGTGGGTAACATTGATAACTGGCGAACATTTTGGGGAAAACCTGGTCTGATCCGGAGAGACGGCATTCATCGAACTTTGGATGGAGCAGCTCTTCTTTCTAGGAATCTGGCCGAATTTATTAGTTCTCCAAAACTCTGACAACCCAGGGTTTAGACCAGGAAGCAGGGTCGTAGTTTAACACTCCTCTCTGCAACTTCTGTACTGCTACCCACCCATTACCCTATTAAGACAGTGTCTCGCCACGGCCAAAATTGAATAGATTAAAAAATAATCTAAAAGGAGGAAATCAGGAAAATCTCATAAAAATAAACACAACTCAGACTAAAAAGAAAAATAAAACAACTAAATGTGGCCTACTGAACATAAGATATCTCTCTTCAAAGACATTGCTAGTTAGTGACCTGATTTCTAACAATCAGATTGATTTATTTTGCAGAAACCTTGCTGCAGCAAGAGGATTATGTTACTATAAATGACTCAACTCCTACTAATTATTGAAATTTTTACATTCCTCGAAATAGTGGGCGAGGAGGAGGAGTAGCAACCATCTTTCAGTCCGATTTATTGATTAGTCCCAGACCAATCAATAACTACAACTCTTGAATATTTAATCCTTAGTTTTGCTCATCCAAATTGCAAAGCACTGAAACCACTTCTGTTTGTTGTTTTGTACCGTCCACCAGGCCCTTACTCTCAATTTTTAGATCAGTTTTCAGACCTTTTATCTGATTTAGTGTTAAATACAGATAAGGTTATTATAGTGGGGGATTTTAACATTCATGTTGACACTCAGAGTGATAGCGTAAATATAGCCTTTAATGCTATCTTAGACTCAATTGGCATTGCTCAAAACATTAACAAACCTACCCATGGTTGTATTCATTCTCTGGACCTTGTGCTGACATATGGCATTGAGTGTATTGACATAATATTTTCTCATAAGCCTGTCCTGTCTGACCATTTTTTAATAACCTTTGAGTTGAATTTAACCGTGTACTCCACACTTCTGAAAGAAAAGTTCATTATAGTAGATCATTATCAGACAATGCTGTAACAACCTTTAAAGAATCTGTTTCACTTTGATTTCTTCATTATCAAATAAAAATAAAGTGGAGGGCAATAATTTTGTTTCTTACCCTTCACAAATTGATTTTCTTGTTCATAGTGTTACTTCATCATTGCGTGGTGCCTTAGACAATGCAGCCCCCTTGAAAAAGAAGGTAATTATTCATAGGAGGCTAGCTCCCTGGTTTAATTCAGAGCTGCGTACTTTAAAGCACAATGTTTGAAAATTGGAGAGAAAATGGCGCTCTACACACCTAGAAGATTCCTACTTAATCTGGAAAAATAGCCTACTGTTGTATAAAAAGACACTTCGCCAAGCCAGAACAGCTTATTTTTCATCATTAATAGAAGAGAACAAGAATAATCTTCTCTTTAGTACAGTTGCTAAACTTACACAGAGTCATAGCTCTGTCACTAATGATATTCTTCTAGCCTCAGATAATGTGTCTGTACTTGTCCTGTTAGATCTCAGTGCTGCATCTGATACAGTCGATCACAATATTCTCTTAGAAAGGCTGGAATATGCTGTAGGGATCAGGGGAATAGCACTAGGCTGGTTTAAATCTTATTTGTCTGACAGATTCCAGTTTGTTCATGTAAATGATAAATCCTCTTTAAACTCCAGGGTTAATTGTGGAGTACCACAGGGTTCAGTACTTGGGCCAATTCTCTTTACTATATATATGCCTTCAACCTTCAACTTGTATGTTAGACCCAATCCCAACCAAATTGTTTAAGGAAGTGTTCCCTCTGATTACCACCCCCATTTTATGATATGATATCTATCTTTAGTAAATGGATATGTGCCACAGGCTTTTAAGGTAGCTGTAATTAAACCTTTACTCAAGAACCTTCACTTGATCGAGATGACTTGAAAAATTACAGACCTATAATCCCATCTTCCATTCTTATCTAAAATTCTTGAGAAAATAGTTGCTAATCAATGTGTGAGCATTTACACAGCAATGACCTGTTTGAAAGAGTTTCAGTCAGGCTTCAGAGCTCATCATAGCACTGAAACAGCTCTGCTGAAAGTCACTAATGATATTCTTATGGCCTCAGATACTGGTTCTGTTAGATCTCAGTGCAGCATTTGATACAGTCAATTCGGCCAGTTCTCTTTACTATATGTATGTTTCCAATAGGTCAAATTATCAGGCAGCATAGGAATAAATTTCACTGTTACGCTGATGATACTCAGCTTTACTTATCCATAAATCCTGATGAGCCCAACCAGTTAGATAGACTACAAGCATGTAGAACAAGAATAATCCTAGGTTTCTCTTTAGTACAGTTGCTAAACTTACACAGAGTCATAGCTCTATTAAGCCATCCATTCCCTTAGCTCTTAGCAGTCATGACTTTATGGGATTCTTCTTAAATAAAATTGATTCTATTAAACAGAAAATCTTTGACATACTCCCGAAGATGATTACTTCATCCTCAGCAAGTGAGACAACATTGGAAGTAACTGTAGAACCTGATCTGTGTTTGGACTGCTTTGATCCTGTGGAGCTTCCTGAGTTATCAGAAATATTAGCTTCATCTAAACCTTCAACTTGTATGTTAGACCCAATCCCAACCAAATTGTTTAAGGAAGTGTTCCCTCTGATTACCACCCCCATTTTATGATATGATATCTATCTTTAGTAAATGGATATGTGCCACAGGCTTTTAAGGTAGCTGTAATTAAACCTTTACTCAAGAAACCTTCACTTGATCGAGATGACTTGAAAAATTACAGACCTATATCCAATCTTCCATTCTTATCTAAAATTCTTGAGAAAATAGTTGCTAATCAAATGTGTGAGCATTTACACAGCAATGACCTGTTTGAAGAGTTTCAGTCAGGCTTCAGAGCTCATCATAGCACTGAAACAGCTCTGCTGAAAGTCACTAATGATATTCTTATGGCCTCAGATACTGGTTCTGTTAGATCTCAGTGCAGCATTTGATACAGTCAATTCGGCCAGTTCTCTTTACTATATGTATGTTTCCAATAGGTCAAATTATCAGGCAGCATAGGATAAATTTTCACTGTTACGCTGATGATACTCAGCTTTACTTATCCATAAATCCTGATGAGCCCAACCAGTTAGATAGACTACAAGCATGTAGAACAAGAATAATCCTAGGTTTCTCTTTAGTACAGTTGCTAAACTTACACAGAGTCATAGCTCTATTAAGCCATCCATTCCCTTAGCTCTTAGCAGTCATGACTTTATGGGATTCTTCTTAAATAAAATTGATTCTATTAAACAGAAAATCTTTGACATACTCCCGAAGATGATTACTTCATCCTCAGCAAGTGAGACAACATTGGAAGTAACTGTAGAACCTGATCTGTGTTTGGACTGTTTTGATCCTGTGGAGCTTCCTGAGTTATCAGAAATATTAGCTTCATCTAAACCTTCAACTTGTATGTTAGACCCAATCCCAACCAAATTGTTTAAGGAAGTGTTCCCTCTGATTACCACCCCCATTTTATGATATGATATCTATCTTTAGTAAATGGATATGTGCCACAGGCTTTTAAGGTAGCTGTAATTAAACCTTTACTCAAGAAACCTTCACTTGATCGAGATGACTTGAAAAATTACAGACCTATATCCCATCTTCCATTCTTATCTAAAATTCTTGAGAAAATAGTTGCTAATCAAATGTGTGAGCATTTACACAGCAATGACCTGTTTGAAGAGTTTCAGTCAGGCTTCCAGAGCTCATTATAGCACTGAAACAGCTCTGCTGAAAGTCACTAATGATATTCTTATGGCCTCAGATACTGGTTCTGTTAGATCTCAGTGCAGCATTTGATACAGTCAATTCGGCCAGTTCTCTTTACTATATGTATGTTTCCAATAGGTAAAATTATCAGGCAGCATAGAATAAATTTTCACTGTTACACTGATGATACTCAGCTTTACTTATCCATAAATCCTGATGAACCCAACCAGTTAGATAGACTACAAGCATGTCTTGAAGATATAAAAACTTGGAAATTCAGACAAGACAGAAGTTGTCGTCTTTGGACCGGAGTCTTTAAAAAAGAAACTGCTTAGTCAATCACTTAACCTGGATGGCATTGGATTGACCTCCGGTGGTGGGGTAAAAAACCTTGGTGTTACTTTTGACCAGAACATGTCATTTAAATCCCATATTAAACAGGTTTCTAGAATTTCCTTCTTTCATCTCCAGAATATTGCCAAAATTAGAAATATCCTATCCAGGAGTGACGCTGAAAAACTAGTCCATGCATTTGTTACATCAAGGCTGGACTATTGTAATTCTTTACTATCAGGATGTCCACAAAATGCAGTTAAAAGCCTTCAGCTGATTCAAAATGCTGCAGCAAGAGTTCTGATAAAAAAATTAAAAAGAGAAATTATATTTCTCCTATTTTAGCTTCCCTTCATTGGCTCCCTGTTAAATCCAGAATATAAATTAAAATTCTCCTCCTTACATATAAAGCCCTTAATGATCTAGCTCCATCATACATCAGAGATCTGATTGTTCCATATGTTCCTAACAGGGCACTTCGTTCTCAGACTGCAGGTTTACTGGTGGTTCCTAGAGTCTCTAGAAGTAGAATGGGAGGCAGATCCTTTAGTTATCAGGCTCCTCTCCTGTGAAACCAGCTCCCGGTTTTGGTCCGTGAGGCGGACACCGTCTACTTTTAAGGCTAGGCTTAAAACTTTCCTTTTTGATAAAGCTTATAGTTAGAGTGGCTTACTTTATCAGGGAGTGAGCCTTCCTCCATCCCTATTGGATGGAGTAAGGGGGAGTCAGGTTTAGCCTAAACCGGCTCAGTTATGGTTGAGGTGCAAACACACCCTCCATTTCTGCTACCTGTATGACCCCTTCTCTTTTCCAATGGTTATAATCAGTCTGACAGAGAGAAGTATCCCAATCCTTGTGGTTTTTAGTATAACATTGACCATCAGTGGGACCCTTTGTGAGGTGCTTTGAAACGACGTTGAAAATAAGCGCCGTTTAACTAAATAATCTGAACTGAAACTTTCTGTGTAGTTATGCTGCTATAGGCTTAGGCTGCTGGAGGACATAATGACCACTTTCACCCTCTTCGCTACATTCTCACACTACTCTCCAAATTTGCATTATTTGCTGTTATTTCAGCTTTTAACTTTGTTCTCTCTCTTTTCTCTTCCTAGAAGCTACACCTGGCCTGACTGTGTCTACCTGTGACACCTTTCTGGATAGGGGCACCGTCCAAGCTTCTGCTGGCAACAACTTAATGCTCACCCTCTCCCGCCTTATTTTTTAACTCTATTGGAGACAAATGTATGAAAACGGCGTGCTTCGTTATTGATGTAGCCTAAAACTACTTTAGAGTCTGTCCAGAAATACTCTTCAATCTGTGTCAATCCAAGCTCATCCTTTAACATGTTGCTTGCAGTAATGGAGACAACAGCAGCTGTCAGTTTGAGTCTTGGTATTGTTATTACTTTAATGGGACCAACTCTGGTCTTTGCTGTAACCAAAGCACAATGCACTTTATCATCTTTGTTTACATGTCTTAAATATGAACACTGACCATAACCACATGAGCTTCCATCAGAAAAATGATGCAACTCTATTTGGCCAAAGCCTTTAGGAACATAACAGTGTGGTATTGTGATTTTCTCCAGTTATCCCACACTGGCCTTAGTTCACTGGGAAGGGGATCATCCCAGCCAGTGCCTTGTTTGCATGTCTCTTGAAGCATTCTTTTGCCTGTGAGTATGAAGGGGGAGATGAATCCCAATGGATCGTAAAGATATGCAACCATAGAGAGGATCCACGTCTTGTAGCAGGTTGATCGTTGGGGCGAAAGCGAAACCTGATGTGTCTGAGTCAATGTGCCAGTGAATGCCTAGCGCTCTATCAAGTTTAGAGTCATTAAAGGCTAGATCACATGCTTGCTTTGGAGAGGCACGTTCAGATGCTGGAATGCTTTCTAACACTGTTTTGTCATTGCTTACAAATTTGTGTAGTCTGAGGCCACCTGACGCACAGAGTGACTGAGCCTCCTGAGCGAGCTGAATAGCTTCCTTGATGCTTGCAGTACTTGTTACACCATCGTCCACATAGAAATCCTTCAATATGAACTGAGATGCAAGGGGAAACTGTGTCTCGTTTTCTTTCGCAATATGTTTTAGACCATAATTGGTGCACCCTGGAGAGGATGTGGCGCCAAAAAGGTGCACCTTCATTCTAAAGCTCAGTGTCCAGGTTGCCATTTTTCCACCATAAAAATCTCAAATTGTCTCTATCTGCTTTGTACATATGAAATTGGTGGAACATTTTTTCAATGTCACATAACAGTGCAACCTGATAGCGTCTGAATCTGATAAGAACACCATTTAAACTGTTCAGCAAATCTGTGCCTGACAGCAAATGGTCATTGAGACTGTTACCTTTGTATTTTGCTGAGGCATTGAAGACTACTCTGAGTTTGTCTGGTTTTTGGGGATGATATATCCCGTGGTGGGGAATATGCCACCTTTCTCCTTCCTTTGCTTCACCGTGCACTTCCTCTGCATCACCTTTTTCTATGATTTCACTCATAAATGTTACATATTGCTCCTTGTACCCTTGGTCTTTCGACAGTTTGTTTTTGAGGTTTTGAAGTCGCACAGTGGCCATTACTTATTATCTGGTAAGAAAGGTCTCTCCTTAAATGGAAGTGGCATTTCATAATGTCCTTCATTGTTTTTGTAAATACTTTCCTGTAATGTATTCAGAAAGAGAATGTCATCTTGAGACACTGATCTGTTATCCTTGTTATCATCCTTAAAGTCAGACCCGAGAACCTTGAGAGCATCAGCTGGAGTCATTAAAGGGAGCTCTTTGACTGTGACTCTGTGACACACAGACATGCTAAAGGAGTCATTGTGAAATGATGTAGGGCCTACAATACTCCAGCCTAATGCTGTGCGGACAGCGTAAGGTTCGTTGTCTCCTCCTAAGATTACCTGCCTTGGAGCTAATGCCTTGGAGCAGTTGTAGCCAATTAAAAGCCCAACTTCACATTCTAGCCTTGGAGGAATCTCATTCACAATTACCCTGAGATGATTCCATTGCTTTGCCGTTTCACAGGAAGGAATATGAGAGCGGTTAACTGGTATACAGTCTTTAGTGTAAGCAGGAGGAAGTTCAATAATTTCTGAGGAGTTGTAGCCTTTCACCTTGAGACCTGAGACACGTTCACTTGCCACAACAGCATCTTTACCAAGAATTGTAGTGAGCCTTAACCTTATTGAGGTAGACTTAGCTTTGATATCTTTAGACACATCTTGGTTAATGAAGACTGTGTCACTTTGGGTGTATAAGATGCATAAACGAGTCTTTCTTTCCCTGGTTGTTGCTCTGAAGAAACCCATACTGGTACGATCATTAAAGTGCTCACACATTGTTCGTTGGTTTCTGCATTTAGAGACAGGGTAGTTGCAGCCTGTTCTGTGTTGGTCTGAATTGAGTTTGTTGCTGACTTATTGTTGTCATAGTTGAAGTCTTGCAAACAGGTAGGGTGTTTTTTGTTACCCATTTCGCATACGAGTCTGTAACGACAGTCCTTTGCACTGTGTCCGGGTTTGAGACAGCCATAACAGAGCCTTTTATCCTTTATGTATTTCCTTCGTTCCTCAAGTGATTTGCCTTTGAACTGGGGGCAACTGTAAAGTTTGTGTCCGTTGTCTTGACAGAGTATGCACGCAGGTTTAACATTTGACCTTTGCTTAGTGTTCTCAGTCTCTGCTACCACCTGTGTGTGGAGAACACTGGAGTTGGGCCGTTTTTCCTTTTGGTAACCTTTACTAGTGATTTTCGTGAAGTCTGTAGAGTGGAGAGCCTGAAATGATGTGATTAGATTGCACAGGATCTCTGCTTCAGAAGACATGAACTCAGCAAAGTGCCTTAAACCTGGAAACTTCCCATTTTCTTTTATGTACTGAGTAGCGTGAGGATTCCACCTAGCAGCTGCCCAGTTTGGTAATTTTTGAACAAGTTTTTGGTTCTCCTCACAATCATTGAGAATGTTTAAACCTTCTATGTGGGGCATAGCTTCATGACATGTTTGAATGAAATCAGCGAAAGCTCTGAATCCTATACAGTAATTTGTTTGCATCCTGGTATGCCTCACTGTCATTTCTGTAGAAGATGCCATCAAGCGTTGTTCGAGCTGAACCTCCTACATATTTTTTTAAGTAGTGCACCTTGTCCGCAGGTGTGATGTTCCTTTTATCAATGAGTGCAGCAAATTAAGCTTTCCACTCAATGAACTGTATTGGGTCACCTGTGAATGTGGAGGGTTCTGGCATTGGCAGTCTGTTCATGGCAACACTGTCCTGTAAGGCTTGGGCTAAGTAAAGGATGTCTACTTGTGGAGGTGAGGTGGACACAACGTAGTGTTAGGGACTTGAATGGGAGGAGAAACTGTGTGAGCCCTCTGAGCTGCAGTCAACATGAACACTGCTCTCATTCTTTATCTCCTGATCATAAGTTATTAGCCTAGCTCGTGCGGCCTTTAACTCCTTTTCAGCCTTTATTCTCCCAAACTCACGTTTTTCAGATTCAAGCTCCCTTCTCTGCCTTTCTTCCAAAAGTTGAATCCTTTTCTTCATACTCTGCTTCATACTCTGCTTCCTTGGCTGCTAATTTTGCTGCAGCCTCTGCTCTCTTTACAGCTACTACTGACCTTCCAGAGTTTGACTTACTAGCAGATGAGTGTTTACTTGAGTGTGTGACCGAAGAACTGTAAATGGATTGAGCATAGTCTGGGTTAAGAAGCTCACATAAGCGTGTCTTCACTTTGCCGCTGTCATAGTCATCTATGCCTGAAAGTCTTTCATGTGCAACCTTGATAATATCTTTGAAGACTGCTTCACATGCATCTATAAGTCCCCTTGTGTCACTAGAGTGAGTAACGCTTTCTCTAATTTCTGTATATAACTTTATGACACTGTCTCTTTCTTTCTCTACAATATCCATGAGTGAAATGATTTGATTGTTTGTTATGTCTCCCTTTAGTTGGTCTCATGTTGTATGTACTTGTTTTTTCCATTGATTAAAAAACTTTGAGAAGTCGTTTTTCTCTTTTACGGTTCTCCTCCTCCTGATTTGCATGCATTTTTTCTGTAGGCCTCCTTTGACGCACAGAGCATGAAGGCTCCTCTTCCTCGTTGACCAGGAGGTCCTCTGTGTACTCTGTTTCCTTTTCAGAAGCTTCCATACTGATGACAGGGCGATATAGTTGACCAAGATCCAAGAAGACCTTGGTTGGAGCCGTGGAACTGGAACCTCGGTGCTGAGAGTGGGATGAGCTTCTTCTCAGCTTGGGTCAAGCTCTTACTGTAGTGTCCCGGTCGAAATGATGGTCTCTCAAACTGATGGTTCACAATCCTTTTATTTTACTGCCTTGCTTGTGAACACACCCTAAGAGCTATAAACATAAACATAAACAGGATGTTGCCTTTAACCCTTTAATATTGCCTTCTATATTTTACTGTACTGTGAAATAAAACAAGATACACCATGTTGCAACCGTCTGTGACTTTACACAGCATATCACATTGAAACCTTTAAACCTTTATATTGCAAAGCATAACTTACCAAAGAACATGAGCACACTCTATTGGGAAAAGACGTAACTGCTACACTTAGTAACAACCTGTATGCTCCTTGAAATATAACTAAATACACATTTTCACAACTAAACGCCAATACCAACCTTGTTCCCTCCTCGACCAGGTGCTAACAAACTATTTGCAGCTTGGAATAACACCTTAGCAATATCCTTTCGTGGAGCACACCTTCTCTGTGCACACAGGAATCCGCGCCGTTGCTGCTGTACCGTTTGCGGCAATCGATTTACGACACATTGCTGTTCTAAGCCTTTCAAAAATAAAAGCATTGGCTGGGTTACTGCTGCAGCAGAATAATAAACACTTATGAACCAGTTTAAAATACAGAACATATTAGTAAGGTCCTTTACAATATCTCCATCCTGATTGCAAAAGTTGAAACCCACAGTGGATGGCCGGGATCGGACATAATAATCTTAGCTTTCTTTAATGATCTATATCATAGAAGTCACTGAAATTGTCAAAATGGATGCCAGCAATTATACTGCATTCTTTAACAATGCCCTGCAAACATTTATTTTTCCTGATTTAAAGTGACCCGTGCCAACAGATGATAGAAGAGGTAAGAATGGAGTCACTAAAACAAGAATTAGACACTTTCATAAGAATAGGACTGACATTAAAAGTGTGAAGTTTCCAATAAAAGTACATCCATTGGTGAGTTTTTTTAATCAATCAGTCTACCTGAGGGCTGAAGCTCAATTTATCAACAATAAGTACTCCCAAGTATATATATTGTGGCACCAGCTCCATTGGTTGTTGATCTCGACTGATTGTGATACAGGGGTTTTATGAAAGTCAATACATATTTCTTCCCCTCCTTGAACCGCCACCTTAACGTGGTGGGGGGGTTTTGAGTGTTCAAATGATCCTAGAGGCTATGTTGTCTGGGGCTTAAATGCCCTGGTAGGGTCTCCCATGGCAAACAGGCTCTAGGTAGGGTCAGACAAAGAGCGGTTCAAGAATCCTTCATGAGGACTATTAAATCGAGGCACAGTACGACGGAGCCAGGGTCCCACCCTGGAGCCAGGCCTGGGGTCGGGACTCGCCGGAGAGCCTGCTGGCCGAGTTGTTCCTCGCGGGACCCGCGGGCCAAGCCCGAACGAGAGACGCGAGGCCATCCCCCAGTGGGCCCACCACCTGCAGGGGAACCGTGAGGGACCAGTGCAAAGAGGATTGGGTGGCGGACGAAGGTGGAGACCTCAGCGGCCCGGCTCTGGAACCCATCTCCTTGAGAGGGGCTGGACTCTCTTCTAATCTGGAGTGGCCCACGGGGAGAGGCGCGGGCTGGGGTGGTTTTGCTTGTTGCCCCCAGCTCAGCCGTCTCGTGTTGGGTTTACCCCGTGGATGAGAGGTCGCATCCCTGCGCCTTCGGGTTGGGGAATAGGTCTCTGACTGTCGTTTCGGCTACGGGCCGAGCGGTAGTGCGGAGTACCAGGCCTTCTTGGGTTCCTGTTTGTGGTGCTGGATAGTGCCCCTCCCGGGACTCCATTATTCTGTTGGGGACTTCAACGCCCACGCGGGAAACGACAGTGACACCTGGAAGGCGTGATCGGAGGAATGGCCTCCCGATCTGAATCCGAGTGGTGTTTTGTTATTGGACTTCTGTGCTAGTCACGGATTGTCCATAATGAACACCATGTTCAAGCATAAGGGTGTCCATCAGTGCACTTAGCACCAGGACACCCTAGGCAGGAGGTCAATGATCGACTTTGTTGTCGTATCATCAGACCTTTGGCCGCATGTTTTGGACACTCGGGTGAGCTGAAGCTCAATTTATCAACAATAAGTACTCCCAAGTATATATATTGTGGCACCAGCTCCATTGGTTGTTGATCTCGACTGATTGTGATACAGGGGTTTTATGAAAGTCAATACATATTTCTTCCCCTCCTTGAACCGCCACCTTAACGTGGTGGGGGGGTTTGAGTGTTCAAATGATCCTAGAGGCTATGTTGTCTGGGGCTTAAATGCCCCTGGTAGGGTCTCCCATGGCAAACAGGCTCTAGGTGATGGGTCAGACAAAGAGCGGTTCAAGAATCCTTCATGAGGACTATTAAATCGAGGCACAGTACGACGGAGCCAGGGTCCCACCCTGGAGCCAGGCCTGGGGTCGGGACTCGCCGGAGAGCGCCTGGTGGCCGAGTTGTTCCTCGCGGGACCCGGCCGGGCCAAGCCCGAACGAGAGACGCGAGGCCATCCCCCAGTGGGCCCACCACCTGCAGGGGGAACCGTGAGGGACCAGTGCAAAGAGGATTGGGTGGCGGACGAAGGTGGAGACCTCAGCGGCCCGGCTCTGGAACCCATCTCCTTGAGAGGGGCTGGACTCTCTTCTAATCTGGAGTGGCCCACGGGGAGAGGCGGCGGGCTGGGGTGGGTTTGCTTGTTGCCCCCCAGCTCAGCCGTCTCGTGTTGGGGTTTACCCCGTGGATGAGAGGGTCGCATCCCTGCGCCTTCGGGTTGGGGATAGGTCTCTGACTGTCGTTTCGGACCTACGGGCCGAGCGGTAGTGCGGAGTACCAGGCCTTCTTGGTGTTCCTGTTTGTGGTGCTGGATAGTGCCCCTCCCGGGGACTCCATTATTCTGTTGGGGGACTTCAACGCCCACGCGGGAAACGACAGTGACACCTGGAGAGGCGTGATCAGGAGGAATGGCCTCCCCGATCTGAATCCGAGTGGTGTTTTGTTATTGGACTTCTGTGCTAGTCACGGATTGTCCATAATGAACACCATGTTCAAGCATAAGGGTGTCCATCAGTGCACTTAGCACCAGGACACCCTAGGCAGGAGGTCAATGATCGACTTTGTTGTCGTATCATCAGACCTTTGGCCGCATGTTTTGGACACTCGGGTGAAGAGAGGGGCTGAACTGTCCACTGATCAACACCTGGTGGTTAGTTGGATCCACTCGAGGAGGAGAAAGCTGGACAGACTTGGCAGGCCCAAGCGCATAGTGAGGGTCTGCTGGGAACGCCTGGCGGAGCCGTCGGCCAGAGATGTATTCAACTCCCACCTACGGGAGAGCTTCGACCAGATTCTGGGGGATGTTGGAGACATAGAGTCCGAGTGGACCATGTTCTCCGCATCTATTGTCGATGCTGCTGCCCGTAGCTGCGGCCGTAAGGTCTGCGGTGCCTGTCGCGGCGGCAATCCCAGAACCCGGCGGTGGACACCGGCAGTAAGGGACGCTGTCAAGCTGAAGAAGGAGTCCTATCCGCAGTGGTTGGCTTGTGGGACTCCTGAGGCGACTGACGGGTACCGTGAGGCCAAGCGTGCTGCGGCCCGGGCTGTGACAGAGGCAAAAACTCGGGCCTGGGAGGAGTTCGGTGAGGCCATGGAGAAGGACTACCGGTCGGCCTCGAAGTGATTCTGGCAAACTGTCCGGCGCCTCAGCAGGGGGAAGCAGTGCTTTGCCAACACTGTTTATATCGGGGGTGGGAGGCTGCTGACCTCGACTGGGGACGTTATCGGGCGGTGGAAGGAGTACTTCGAGGATCTCCTCAATCCTGCCATCACGCATTCCCTGGTGGAAACAGAGGCTGGGGACTCAGGGTTGGGCTCTTTCATCACCCAGGCTGAAGTCACCGAGGTGGTTAAAAAGCTCAGCGGTGGCAAGGCTTCGGGGGTGGATGAGATCCGCCCTGAGTACCTCAAATCTCTGGATGTTGTGGGGCTGTCATGGTTGACACGCCTCTTCAACATTGCATGGCGGTCGGGGACAGTGCCTCTGGACTGGCAGACTGGGGTGGTGGTCCCCTTCATAAGAAGGGTGACCGGAGGGTGTGTTCCAACTACAGGGGGATCACACTCCTCAGCCTCCCTGGTAAGGCCTACGCCAGGGTATTGGAGAGGAGAGTCCGGCCGATAGTCGAACCTCGGCTTCAGGAGGAGCAGTGTGGTTTTCGTCCCGGCCGTGGAACACTGGACCAGCTCTATACTCTCTACAGGGTACTCGAGGGCTCATGGGAGTTTGCCCAACCGGTTCACATGTGTTTTGTGGACCTGGAGAAGGCATTCGACTGTGTCCCTCGTGATGCCTTGTGGGGGGTGCTCCAGGAGTATGGAATCGGGGGCCCATTATTAGGGGCCATCTGGTCCCTGTACGAGTGGAGCAGGAGTTTGGTCCGCATTGCCCGCACTAAGTCGGACCTGTTCCCAGTGCGTGTTGGACTCCGGCAGGGCTGCCCTTTGTCACCGGTCCTGTTCATAACTTTCATGGACAGGATTTCTAGACGCAGCCAAGGGCCGGAGGGGGTCTGGTTCAGGGACCAGTGGATTTCGTCTCTTCTTTTTGCAGATGACGTGGTCCTGCTGGCCCCCTCTAGCCAAGACCTACAGTATGCGCTGGGGCGGTTCGCAGCCGAGTGTGAAGCGGCTGGGATGAAGATCAGCTCCTCCAAGTCAGAGGCCATGGTACTCAACCGGAAAAGGGTGGCTTGTCCTCTTCAGGTTGGAGGGGAGTTCCTGCCTCAAGTGGAGGAGTTCAAGTATCTCGGGGTCTTGTTCACGAGTGAGGGAAGAATGGAGCGGGAGATTGACAGACGGACCGGTGCGGCTGCCGCAGTGAGGGGGGCGCTGTGCCGGTCCGTTGTGGTGAAGAGAGAGCTGAGCCGAAAAGCAAAGCTCTCGATTTACCGGTCGGTCTACGTTTCTACCCTCACCTATGGCCATGAACTTTGGGTCATGACCAAAAGAACGAGATCCCGGATACAAGCGGCTGAAATGAGCTTCCTCCGTAGGGTGGCCGGGCACTCCCTTAGAGATAGGGTGAGGAGCTCGTCCATTCGGGAGGGGCTCGGAGTAGAGCCGCTGCTCCTCCACATCGAGAGGAGCCAGTTGAGGTGGCTCGGGCATCTATACCAGATGCCTCCTGGACGCCTTCCTCGGGAGGTGTTCCAGGCACGTCCCACCGGGAGGAGGCCAGGGGACGGCCCAGGACACGCTGGAGGGACTATGTCTCTCGGCTGGCCTGGGAACGCCTTGGGCTCCCCCTGGAGGGGCTGGAGGAGGTGTCTGGGGAGAGCGACTGGGTGTCTCTGCTGAGTCCGCTGCCCCCGCGACCCGGTTCCGGATAAGTGGAAGACGACGAGTACGAGTACATATTTATTTCGTTTAACATTTATGTGTACTTTTAAAAGTCAATAACTACCAGGCCATGCTCTGTGTTTTCACTTTTTAAGTCATCAGACAGTCATTGACACACAATGAGGGTCAGCAGCGAAAGGTCATCGCTAACTAAACTAGCTGCTTATACACTTGTATCCAAGCATTTTAATAAGAAGTTGAGCAAAAGAAGAAAACGTGGTAGAAAAGTCTGTACAATCAACATGGATAACTGGAGCCTTCAGAAAACTGTGAAGTAAAGCACATTCAAAGAGTTTGGAGGAGATTCAAAAGGCTTGTACAGTAGCTGGCTTCTAGAGCCACTGCACACAACAACTGTTGCATTCTTTGTGTTGAGCCACTCAAGAACCCAATACAAAGGAGGCTTCTTTCTGCAAAGGAGAACTGCTCTACTAACTGCTTGGGACCTGCCTACACTGCCAAAAGTACCAATACCTGCTTTAATAGCCATGATACCTTTGAGCTTGATTGGCCAGCTGACTGGCCTGACCTAAACCCAGTGGAAAACCTATGAAGTGTTGTCATGACGAACTTGAGACACACCACACCTAACAATACAGATAAGCTAATGTAACCTGGGCTTCTTTAACACTGCAGCAGAGTTACAGGCTGATCAAATCCATGCCACGGCACACTGATGCAGTATTTATTGCAAAAGGAGCCCCAATTAAATACTGGGTCTCTATACTGCACAGTACATGGGCATACTTTTCATTAATCTGACATTTCTATAATAAAGGTGATTTTATCAATTGGTCATGTGTGATATTCTAATTATCTGAGAAACAGAATTTTGGGTTTTCATCTGGTGTAAGCCAAAATTGTAAAAATTGACAAAAATAAATGCTTGAAACCTATGTCTTAGTGTAAGTTTTACTTTTTAACTTAATTACCAAAAAAAATTAAGAATCGTTTTGTGACGTTCAGTCCAGACTGTACACTGTTTTCTTTTTCCTAATGCATTTATTGATTTACGTTTCTCTCAAAGAGACATCATGCATTTTAAATCTCAGAAGTGCTCCAGCATAGCATGCAACGTTCCTGGCTGATATTAAGATCAAACTATTCTCTTGAGTCAGCATACTCACATGTTGGGCTTTTGGCCTTCCACTATGTCCTCTTTAGGGATGGGGTAGAGTGCCTCGTGTGTACGTTTCTCTCCTGAGCCATTAACTGCAAAGGAGTTCATCTTGTTGACATTGGAAGCGAATTATGTCCAGGGGATTAAAGCCCGACCCTGCCATGTGTCCCCTGTGAGTGTGGCTGAGAACTCAATTGGAAGGTGTTGCTGGGGAATGAGATAATGAGGAAACTTTGGATGCTTAGCACAAAAACAAACACCTTACCTACTGCATTGACACTAACTTACATAAAATACATTGCCAACTCCTGAATATAATGCTAGCAGGTGTTGTCCATGTCTAAAGTAAAAACATAGAAGTGATGGGCCTGTAAACATATGGTCATAGACATGGATAGTAAAAAAAAAGCTTAAGGGCAAAGCACCACCTCCAGGTAATTTTGTCTTGCGCTATTACGGAAGAATGTCTTCACAACTATAAAAATAACAATTTAAAGATAAGACCTTAATTATTACATTATTTTTCATAACCTGTGAATAATGTCACAAGAAACTGTTGCAGAAAACAGACAGTCATTAAATCAATGTTCCATTTTTAAATGTACTGCAAACCTCAGAATGTGCAATAACAACAAGAAAGTTATATTAATAATTAAAATACAGCTGGATTCCCACTAATGCTTAAACACACTCATTGTCTACATAACTTATTTGTGGTTCTGTAACATTAATAACATTAATTATGGCCAGTTAGAGGGGCCCTATAACCAGAAGTCATGCTTTACCATAAAATTGTCAGCAAATCTATTCATATACTTTTAGCACAGAAGAAGTAACATGCAAAACAACATGGCTTTCATACCTTCAAAATTCCTAAGTCCAAGGTAGGAAATACCAGGATAACCTAAGAGGTTTTCTTGGGTCATCAAAGGATGGACTGGACACTTCGATTTTCACCCCTGATTTACCATCAGAAAAGGCGATCCTGGTGGGTTCATGAGCCACTGGATTGCTGTCCCAGGTGTGCTGGATTGCAAACTCCATTTTCCTGAACGAACTGAAAGTACACAAATTATCATCAGTGGGAATAAATTGAATGACTACAAAACACGGTATAATGATACCTACAGAGCTTCAGCGCATAGCAAAATGCGGACCAGTGCTAAAACCTGAAAAGCGACCTCCATGTTGTTGAATGTCTTTTTACTCACTACAGTATCCCTAAATTTCATTAAAGCCAGTCTCTTACTTTACTCTCTTTTCAACTGTTTAAGCAAGTTCTTATCAAATTAGGTTTAATGTACACTTCTGTTACTCATAGCCACACGGTGAAGGGCTTCCTGATGGGTAAAACTGTGAAGTATTCTGTATGTTGGCCTAATCATTGAATTTGTGGTTAGAAAGTAGGGTTGTATGATACGATTCTTCAACAAAATACCCATAAAACATTTTTCAACATTAACTTGGACATTTAACATAGAGATTTTTCACTAATCTTTAAAAAACATTGAGGTATAAGATGTATGCTAGACAGCAAAATGTATGACTAATACAAATGCAACCTAAACAGTGTTTTGAATCATATTGCTGAGCTTTAGTTGTCCTTCAAAAGAAAAACAGTTATCCATTAATTTGATGGAATTACATCAGAAATACACACTTTTTTCACTGGTTGTTTATAAAAATCCAATTTGGCATTATATAAAAAAAAACCTTGTAATTTTTCTCCCTAATTTTCTTGCATGATCAAACTCAGAAACTGTTTAATGATCTAATGCATGCATCGCTAGCAATGTTTAGCTGTAATTGTCATCACTTCAGGTAGCTTTAAATGATATGCCAAAACTCTTAAAAAGACTTTAAAGGCTTTGTTGTCAATTTCATGTTTTAAGAGAAAATTTGGTAGGGTCAGATTAGTTAAATAACTATTAACCTGACTTTTATCTGTCTGTGTAAATAATTGTATCTGTAAGACTGAAAGCCTCAGAGTGCCTATTCATCTTGACGTGAACCATTCACAGTTATCTTACATCATGCTATCTTTAGTAACTCTGAAGACATCTTGTATACACAATCATATTTTAGTCTGGTTTCAAAGAACTTACAATTTCTAAATTATCTTTATTAGTTACAGATCCAGGAAACATTCAGGCCCCACAACGACCTTTGACACTATTGACAACAATCTCCCTTTAGTATAACTGAAACAATAAAATGTATTGTATTAGAACAGTTTAGATCTCAATGAACTGACAGGTGCTGTTTCTAATGCAGGTAACCTTGCTAATTCTGTTTCATCTGCCCCTCTTTCTTGTGGAGTTCCCCAGGATTTTGTTTTCAGGCCAATATAATTTTCTATTAACATAATCCCCCTCAACACTCCCTCAACACTTCGGCATGCAGATCACATTCTGAACATCTCTACATATAGTTGACGTGCATGGACCTATTTTTGGAAGTGGAATTTGTGTTTTACCAGTGAGGGAATTTTGTTACATACCAACCTAATTGTGTTTTTGTATGTTGTGTTAGTCAATTCTCTCTATTACAGTCTTGTAACTGTCTTGGAACTGTAATAGGGACCATAAGAGTTCTGCAGGGAACCCTACGCTGGAAGCAGTGACAAAGGGTAAATATTCACTGAGAAAGACATTTGTTAATCTTTAGCCATCATTTGTATAATTGAAATTATATATGCACCATATTCCCAAAAGTATTGGGTCACACCACCAAACCAATAAATTCCAGTGTTCCAATCACCTACATGGCTGCAGATGTATAAAGTTTGGTGAGGAGAAACTTGAGTGGCCTGCACAGAGTCCCTAGCTCAACCTTTTTGAACAACTTTGGGATGAATTAGAGTGGAGGCTGCTGTTTTCTCATCTAACTAAGAACACCCTACTAAACTTTGTGGAAGATGTTTAAGAATAGTTAAAGTTGCTACTGCTGGCAACGGTGGGTCGATCAACAAATTAGACCTTATTGATTAAGAATGGGATCTCATCAAAGTTCATGTACATGTTAAAGCACAAATACAAATACTTTTGGGAACATAGTGTAAGTACATGGGAAAGTAAGCATGAATGAAATTAAAATGAACATTACAGGAACTAATCTCTCTTTATTAAATTTCACAGATTCATTGAAGTTAATACCTCCACTACACAAAGAAATTATTTTTACAATATTCAATACTCAAGTACAAATACACCACACTCAAGATGAAGAAATCTTTTGATATGGCTCATAAAAATAACCATGACACATTCTTTATGTTTGTATGACAATTGATGAAGTACAGCCAAGAGGTGAACCAGACAAAATATGTAATTGTTCTGGCTACTTTAAGTGTGTCTAAAAGTGAAGTTGCAACAGAACATATTCCTTCATCTTAATTTTTTAAAGGTTTTATTTTTATTGGCAGGTGAGTGCCCAGGAAAAATATACACTGTAAATGACAAAATTTTAAACTTCTTAAATACAGAGTTAGCATGTGTTGTCTAAAAAACAGCATAAACAATCATTTGGACCTATTGAACTCTGTCTTAATGAAGCAAAATATTTCGGTTATGGAGGTGCTGGATGTCAACATGAGCACCGAAGCCATCATGCAAATCGCAGGTCACACTGTGCTCGTACGATTTATGTTAAGGATGTCCAATGTTATGCAACGAGTGTGCCTGGATACTTTCACGGATGTGTGTGAAGTAAAACACAGCCTGACAAGCTGATAACATATCTTCTGTCAAATTGTCCTGCATCATTAAATGATAAAGAAGGATTGCCAATTTTGTTAAGCGTTTGTGACTGCAAAAAAAAAAACAAAGAAAGATAGCATTTCATAAGCAGCTCAGGCCTTTCCCTTCCACAGATCAGATTCGGGCTGGACCCAATCCTCTCCCACAATGCTCTGCAGGCGGAAATTTTGGAAATACTCCAGGCGATGGCTAAGAGACAGAGGGATAAGAAAGTTGCGCACATAACTGTTAGGAACACACCTTTACAGCAACGTTCACATATACTGTACAGTACATTTTAGAATTCAAAGTTAGGGAAAAGTTTGTGACTGCTTATTTATTCTCATGCTTTAACTTACTAGCATTATTACTGTGCTAGTAGATGTTTAGAAAATGAATAGCTGCCAGGAACCAGTTACACAACTGCACCACAAATAGTTGTAAAATAGATTCCAAAGTCTAAAAAATATGTAGAAGATAACATTGATGATATTATTGAAATATGTTCCATGATATCTTTATGGTGCAGTAAACAGCATAAAAAACAGAGAAAGCAACTGATACTATATGTAGAGTGAAGTACCATATATTGTTATATTAGGCAGATCAAGAGCTGCCACATGAATCTTAAAACCTGCTCTCGATCCTGATACTTTTGAAAATTACGCAGCTATCTCCAAACTCCCATTTATCTCAAAATTCTTGAAAATGTAGTTTACAAGCAAAAATGGCATTTTTAAAAGAACATGGTATTTTGGGGCTTTTTCAATCTGGTTTTATTAAGAGTTTTTATCAATGTGCTTTTAGCAACTGACTTGGGTGTCTGTGTTATCATTGTGCTTCTAAATTTATTTGCTGCCTTTGAAAGTGAATCATAAATTTCTAATTTCTTGTTTTGAACAGTGGGTGTGTCAGGACTAGTGCATTGCAGTGGTTCAAATCTCATTTTGGCAGAGTCAACTTTCTCAGTGAAACTTGTGATTTTGTATCCTCTGCTCCTTCACTTCAATGTGGGGTCCAACAAGGCTCAGTTTTAGCCCCCCTACTTTTCTTTCTGTGTCTGCTACCCTTGGCTCTGTCTTCAGGAAACATGGGGTTTCTTTCCACTGCTATACAAGTGACTCCCAGATTTATCTCCCTCTTAAAAAGGCCATGGGTTTCTCACTAGACTCACTGTTGCAATGTCTTGATGACATAAAGGCCTGAATGTCTTTGAACTTTTTATATTTGAACAAGAAAAAAACAGAAGTGATAGTTTATGGTGATAGAGGTTGACAAAGTTTTTTTTAACTATTTTAACTTGTTTATTTTTAACATGTCTAATTGTGTTTGTTTAATTGTTTGTCATTTGTATGTGTAAAGCACTCTGTGGAACTTTATTTTAAAGGTTTATTTTAAGTGCTTAATAATTAAGGTGGTATGGTATATTTAGTGATCGGAAAAAATTGAGAGAATGATAAATGGAAATAATAGAGGTACATGTTGGTGGAACTTGTCTTTCATATCAAGCAATCCATGGGTTGTCAAGTGAAAAAAACTCCTAAGATTTACTGATCAAGATTTCTTTCTAAAGAGTGAACTCTGTGTGTATTAATTTTGATCTTGAGCAGCTCAGGGATTTCTGTTGCAGTGATATGGAAAAAGACTGATGGTTTCTATGGCTGTGGTAGCAACTACAGGGGTTGGACAATGAAACTGAAACACCTGTCATTTTAGTGTGGGAGGTTTCATGGCTAAATTGGACCAGCCTGGTAGCCAGTCTTCATTGATTGCACATTGCACCAATAAGAGTAGAGTGTGAAGGTTCAATTAGCAGGGTAAGAGCACAGTTTGGCTCAAAATATTGAAATGCACACAACATTATGGGTGACATACCAGAGTTCAAAAGAGGACAAATTGTTGGTTCACGTCTTGCTGGCGCATCTGTGACCAAGACAGCAAGTCTTTGTGATGTATCAAGAGCCACGGTATCCAGGTTAATGTCAGCATACCACCAAGAAGGACGAACCACATCCAACAGGATTAACTGTGGATGCAAGAGGAAGCTGTCTGAAAGGGATGTTCGGGTGCTAACCCGGATTGTATCCAAAAAACATAAAAACCACGGCTGCCCCAAATCACGGCAGAATTAAATGTGCACCTCAACTCTCCTGTTCCACCAGAGCTGTCCGTCGGGAGCTCCACAGGGTCAATATACATGGCCGGGCAGCTATAGCCAAACCTTTTGGTCACTCATGCCAATGCCAAACGTCGGTTTCAATGGTGCAAGGAGCGCAAATCTTGGGCCTGTGAACAATGTGAAACATGTATTGTTCTCTGATGAGTCCATCTTTACTGTTTTCCCCACATCCGGGAGAGTTACGGTGTGGAGGGAAACCCCAAAGAAGCGTACCACCAGACTGTTGCATGCCAGAGTGAAGCATGGGGGTGGATCAGTGATGGTTTGGGCTGGCATATCATGGCATTCCCTTGGCCCAATACTTGGCTAGATGGACGCGTCACTGCCAAGGACTACCGAACCATTCTTGAGGACCATGTGCATCCAATGGTTCAAAACATTGTATCCTGAAGGCCGGTGCCCCGGGGATCAGGATGACATTGCACCAATAGACACAGCAAGGGTGGTGAAAGATTGGTTTGATGAACATAAAAGTGAAGTTGAACATCTCCCATGCCTGCACAGTCACCAGATCTAAATATTATTGAGCCACTTTGGGGTGTTTTGGGAGGGTCAAGAAACTTTTTCCCCCCCATTTTCACGTAGTGACCTGGCCCATATCCTGCAAAAAGAATGGCTTAAATCCCTCTGACCACTGTGCAGGACTTGTATATGTCATTCCCAAGACGAATTGACGCTGTATTGGCCGCAAAAGGAGGCCCTACACCATACTAATAAATTATTGTGGTCTGTTTCAGTTTCATTGTCCAACCCCTGTATATTATCCAGGTCTGTGCATCGATCTCTTTTAAGTGAAGTTTTGTCAGCAGTTGGTTGAGGCTGTGATCAGTCTGGCTGTAGACTAGAGTTTAAATTAGCTGTTTTGAGCTGTTTTGGAATGGATAAGCAGACAAATGTGAAGTTTAAGGATTGGCCTTCTCAAAGCCCCAGTCTTAACCCTATTGACAGTTTGTGGACTTTGTTTTAAAACTAGGTCATGCCATGAAACCAAACAATTTAGAAGAACTAACAATTCTGCCAAAAGAGAAGTGAACTGTTGTTGAAGAATGAAAAAAAAGTGAGTAGCTGAGGTGTAACTTGCTTCTTTATTTTTTTAAATATTAATAGGAGTGTAAGAATATATTTAAGCCTATGTGTATAATTTTAAAAGTTTTTGAAAAATTTAAATGCAATTAAAGATGCTTATTGTATGATTGAGTCACCCGGAAAAAAAAAACACTTCGAGTTAATGATTAAAAATCCCATATCAACATGATATTCATGCCCATAATGAGTTTATGTAAACTTCTCACTGGAACAATATGCAACCAGTTTCAGGTGTGTCTGAAAGATTTGCACAAGACATTCTAGACGAGTCAGCATACTCACAAATTTGGCTGTTGGCCTTCCACAATCTCGGCTTTGGGGATGGGGTAGAGAGCCTCATATGTACGTGCTGCTCCTGAACCATGAATGGCATAAGAGTTCATCTTGTTGACATTGGGAGGGAAGTACGTCCAGGGGATTAAAGCCTGCCCAATCCATCTGTCCCCTGATATTGTGGTAGTAAAATCGATTGGCAGTTGTTGCTGGAGGAGATGATTGGAATAACTTATTACCTAAGATGCACAAAAAAACTAGAAAAAAAAACCCAAAAATTACCCTTTCGACCTACATAAAACGCATTGCCGACTCCTGATAGTAGTAGTATAAGGTGTTGTCCATGTCTAAAATAAAAAACACAGGACGGCTTGTAATGTATCATTCTGTTTCCTTATGTAGGATTAAAGAAGTGAAAAGAACAAAAGGTTTGCTTGAAACTTACGGGCAAAGCTCCACCTCCAGGTAATTTTCTTTTGTGCTGTCAAGGAAGAATGACTCCACAACTAACAAGACAAAAAAGAAAATAAAGGATAAGAGCTTAATTCTTACATTGAGAAAGTGCTTAAAAGTTGTAAATAGCCTTCCCAGCAGCTGTTGTAGAAAACAAATGTAATTAAATAATTGGATTTTTTAAAATGTTTATGACATAAAAAAGAGGAAACACTGAAATTATAGTATGAGTAACAAGCACCCCTGTTAACCTTGCAACATGGTCATTATCTACCTACACTTATAATGGTTTCCTATTTATTAACAAACATTAATGAGGCCAAATATAAGGGCCTCATTAACTAGAAATCTGACTTCTTTAAGGTCAATTAAAACAGATTGTTAAGAGTCAACCTCATTACAAAGTTTAATTGCAAAGTATCACCATAATAATGATAATGGAGTTACTATAATGTTCTCATCAACAAAGACCGCCCCCCTGCCTCTCAACAATCCCTGGAATAGATGTACATGTTTAAATCAGCTTGTACAAGAGCTTAATTATGCTGTGTGCACACTTATTTAGTGAATCAAGATGAGAACAATGTCGTTGCATTGGGCTGATGACAGGTGGGAGCTGGAGGACAAAAAAAGCTAACACTATCTGTGTGCAGCATTTTGTAACCCTTTTAAATAGGCTTACATATTTCTTTTATCAGGTTTGTTCTCAACCATGTGGGATAGTAAATGTTTTTGTAATGTGTGCAACTGCAAAATTCCTATAAAATAAAACTTTCAACTTTAACAAATAGCCGGTGACAAGCAATGTAGGGGACACAACAAAAATGTAGCAAACGGTGCTCTAGTGAGATGAGACTAAGAGTGAACTTATTGGCCTACATGAAAAACTCTATTTGTAGTTCAATACTGACACTGCTTTTTACCCTGGAGACACTATTCCGACCATGAAGCATGGTGGTTGCAGTGTCATGCTGAGGGGATGTTTTTCGTCAGCAGGGAGAGGTAAGATAGTCAGAGTCGACGGGAAGATGGATGGTGCTAAACACAGGACAATACGGCAAAAAGACTTAAGACTGGGATGGAGGTTTACCTTCATGCAGGCAACAACATTCGATTCTTGTTGATTTTACCAAATTAATTTATTTTATGTCATTTCTTAGATGTTTAAGTTTTACACCCAGCATTACATTTAGTATTTTCTTTTCCTTTTACCTTCATAATTCCAGAGTCCAGGAAAGGCAATGCCAGGTTCACCTGGAGGAGCTGCTGGATCGTTGAAGAATGGACCAGACACTTCCATTTTCAGCCCTGAGTTCCCATCAGAGAAGGAGATCCTGATGGGGTCATGATCAACAAGGTCACTGTCCCAGGTGTGCTGGATAGCAAACTCCATTTTCCTAAAAGGACTGAAGGGAGGAATATTTAATTGAGTGGGAATATGTTGCATGACTACAAAGCACAGCACAAAACTACTTACAGACTTTCACAGCATAGCAGAATGTGGACTACTGTTAAAAGCTGGAGTTGAAGCGGGGCCCTCATGTTGTCAAAAGTCTTTCACTCAACCCAGGATCAATACGTTACACAGAGGCTCACTGTGTGTCTTACTGAACTCTCAGATCAGCTATTTAAGCAGGCTCCTATCAAATTAGGTCTAACCTCTAATAAATGTCTGCCAATCAGTAACTAAACAGTTATTGACTTATGATAGAGAAATATTTGAAGTATATGTAGGCTTACTTGACGCTGTTTGAAGGTACAACTGCATTCAATAATAGAAACTTAAATAATCCAGAAAATGCACCAACAGAAGCTAAATTGGATATTTGTTCCCCAGACGTGTCCACTGTGCTCCTTGTGAAGAATGAAACCTAACGCTTTTAGGAATTAAAGTGCAAATAACTGAAGAGAAACCGTTATGTCATTTGGTGTAAAAATATAAAACAAATAAAAATGAAACAAACCCCACTCTATTTCCTGTTTGATTCAGCATATCCTTCGAATTCCTTGAAAGAGGAACTATCGCGCCTATCCGCGTTTTAAGACGGAATGACTTCAGAGGCGCACACCTGGCAACTGAACTTGAGAAGAAGAAGGAGAGGCTTGACGGAAGAAAAACGGTTTTGGTGCGGCGCGGGAAAAACAAAACAAATAAATATATCGGATTTGGAAAAGGTGGATATGGACATAAACTGGTATGTGAATGGTTTGGTTGGAAATGGAGACAGTAAATGAGGAAGACATGGATTTAGAAGGGTGGACGCCAGCGGGGAGAGGAAGAGGGCGTGGAAGAAATAAAATAGATGAAGGAAAGGGAATTGGTGATATTCAAGGTAGTAAACGAGAATTGGAGGAAAGCAGTTCAGAAGAAGAAAGGATAGTTAGGAGGAAAGTTATGAGGGAGGATTTAAATAATATTGAAACTTAAGAACGAGGAAGAACAGGATAACATCAGCCCCATTGTGGTGTCAAGAGAGATAAAAAAGAAACTTGGAGATGTTGAAATGGTAAAGATTTTGAGAGATGGAAATTTATTGGTAGTCTGTAAAAATGAAGAACAAAAGAACAAGGCTTTAAAGGTGGGTAATATCTGCAAAAAAACTGTGTTGGAAAAAAAAATCATGGGAGAAAATAAAAAAAATAGAGGAGTGATTATGGGATCCCTCTAGATGAAGATCTTGATAAAATTAGGAGAAGTATTATAGGTGCAAAAGTGAATACCTTGAAGAGATTGTCAAAAACAATAAATGGAGAAAAAGTAGGAAGTCTGTCAATCCTCATCGAAATAGATGAAAAAGAGTTTCCACAAAACATCAAAATAGGTTATCTCAGCTTTCAGGTCAGACCTTATATCCCTCCACCACTTCATTGTTTCAAATGTCAAAGGTATGGACACATAGCAGCAGTTTGTAAAGGGAAGCAGAGATGTCCAAAATGTGGTGAAGATCACAAGTTAGAAGAATGTAAAGAAGTACAAGAAAAATGTTGTAACTGTGGAGGGCAACATAGAGTTACGTATGGAGGATGTGAAGTAAGGAAGAAGGCAAAAGAAATCATACAGATTAAAATGACTAAAAACATAAGCTATGCAGAAGCAGTTAAAAATGTGAAGGAACAGAAAACAAGAAAGATTGAACAAATAGCGAATCAAACTCCACAGCAAAGCAAAGTACAGTCAGAAGAAAATGTTACAATATCAGTAGAAAAACTAATATTATTGTTACATATATGTTATCAACTGTACTGACCAAGCCAAGCATAAAACTGAGAAGATTAAAATAATAGTGAGAGGAGCTGAAAAGTTTTTGGCGTTTAAGGAGGGATCATGGGAGAACATAAATAAAAAGTTGGAGGTAGATGGGAGACAAGGACCATCCGGTGAAAGTAGTACATGGTAATATTACAATGGAATGCAAGAAGTTTAATTGCTAATGGACAAGAAGTTAAAGGTTATATTGATATTTATAGCAGCAAAAGATTCCCAAAGGTCGCAACTGGAAGTTGCGACCTTTGGGTATCGGCTTTTTATATTCATTTGCCAATTTATCTTGTATTAACAGGCAATTTCGGATGAAAAACCCCATTGATTTGATTGAATTTTATCTAATAATACGACTTTATTCACTTATGTTTACATTCTCAGCCAGAATGGATACAGAAAATGAATTCTTGCGGGATCAAGGTAAGATCTAAAGGAGCGGAGCGCTAACATTCACGAATGTATATGTTTTGATATTCTGGGATTTTTTTTTTCAATTCATTTTGTATCGCGAAAAACTCTGAAGGGTAGAAATTTTGTAGATATTAACTACAACTCAGAAAATAACAGCTTTCAAGCGTGTTCATTATGTTTGGAAACTTATGTTGAGAATTTTTCAACAAGCTGATTGATGTTCTGTCCTGTCTGCAGTCCAGAGGTTAAATTCTGTTCTCAGCCGGTATCAGCAGGCGGCCACATCATCTCAGGTAATAAGACATATCAAATCTAATTAAATGTAAAGTATAAAATCTCTGTAACTAGCCACTGTCAAGTATATATATTTGTATTTTCAGCTTTCCAATCTATGTCCATGTGTCTGTCTTTAATCAAGAATTGGCAAACAAAAAATATTTAAAGTTAGCCGTTGTACCTTGCAAAATGTATTCCCATTTTGTCACATTACAACCAAACATATAAGTGTACTTTACTTGAATTTATTTATTTTTTGATAAAATATGTGTCCATGTGTGCATTTGTATTCGATCTCTCTGAGTCAGTACTTTTCACATCCACCTTTTGTTGGTGGCAGGTCTTTTGAGGTATATCTCTACTTGCTTTGCATATTAAGAGACTAACATTTTCACCCGTTTTTCTTTGTAGAATAGCTCAAGCTGAGTCAAACTGGATAGGGAGTGTCTGTGAACTTCAATTTCCAAGTCGTGCCACAGATTTTCAATTGTATTTAGGTGTATTTCTGGGCATTTATTGGGTCGTTCTAACACAGGGATTTGATTTGATGTTAACCGCTTCTTGGTAGCTGTATCAGGTCTTGAGTGTTTTGCAGCCTGTAACAGTTTTTTTTGTCACAAATTCCTTATATTTGCTAGTTCGATGATTTCTGAAATGAATTAGTTACTTGATTCAATTTAAGGGGAATCAAATTAATTAAAAACAGCCATAGAAAATCAACGGTCAAAGAGAAAACGTTTAGAATTTTAAATGAAAAATGTATCCAAAACAAACTGGCTTTGTGTCACTTGACTGTTCGTAAGTAAGCCGAGACAAACTTAAGCAACTGTTGGTTTGGGTAGGTGGTTTACAGGAATGTAAAAACATTTAAAAGGCAAGCCTAAGGCATCTGTTTAATTCAATCAAACAAAAAGTAATCCTTGATGTATTTTTTTCTGGGGATTTCGTCCATTGAGCTCTAAACTGAGTATTTCCAATTTGATGTGATCACTAAGGAAATTGGTGCAAAGGAGCTCCTCAATAAATGGAATATCACGAAAAAGTTCCTTTTTGTTCAGTGATTCAAAAGTGGGACTCAAACATCGATTTGAAGCGTTTACTTAATTTTGATAATTATGGTTTACAGATACTAAAATATATTTGGTTGTGTTATGGAAAATATTAGAATATTGCTTAACACTTTACAGTATATGGACTCAATACTGAGTTGGTGATACCGTGGTCCCGACTTAGTGTCTGTACTTTCAGGAGTGTAGACAGGTGACAAGTCCTGCTAGGAAGTGGAATCCGCATCTCCATTAAGTTTGTCAGTAGAGAGAAGCATGTGGTGTTCTAAAATCGCTAGAAAGCAGCTTTGCTGTCTTTGCAGTTAATAAAACATAGTGGACCAATACCAGCGTAAGAAGTTCCCCAAAACATCATTGACTGAGGAACCTTGATTCTCAAGTGAAATGCAATATATACTCTGATCTGATAAAAGGGACTTTAGGTTGCTGAGCAACAGTCCAGTTCTTTTATTCCTTAGACCAGCTAGAAAGCTTCTGCCATTGGTACAGGAGTTTCTTAATGCAAAGATTATGACAGTTTAGCCCATCTCCTGGGTATGTCTGTGTGTGGTAGATCTTGAAACATCGACTCCAGCTTTATCCCATGTCCCATGAATCTCCCATAAATTATTGAATAACTTTGCTTCACAGTTTATCAAGGCTGTGGTTATCCCTGTTGTCTGTGCACCCTTTTCCATCCACTCAACTTGACATTGATATGCTGGGATACAGTAGTCTGTGAGAAGCCAGCTTCTATAGCATTGACGTTTTGTGGCTTTCCCTAATAGTGAAGCAAGTCAGTGACTATCCGCTGGACAAGTCATCAGTCTTTCCCATGATTGTGTAGGCCATCACATGAAATTTCTTTATTAAGTAATTATTGCTTTTATTTTATGTAATAACAACATTTTCCGACACTTTGAATTTAAAGTTTTCAACAACTGGAAGCCATAATAACGAAGTGAACATAAACACTGTGTTTGTTGAATCTGTATAGTGTATAATCTCCACTTTTTACTTTTTTTGTAGTAATTTTTTTATTTTATTTATTAAAATTAATATTTTATTAATATTCTAATTTACTGAGATGGATGTTGGGAACACAGTAATGCTAATCTGCGCTGCTGGGTGTTCTGTGTTTCACAGCTGGATGAGGCACGGCAGGCAGAGTCTCCTCCACCCTGGCTGTCGGACAGAGGGTCAGACAAGTTCCTTTTCTTCCTATTTCTTTAACTCATAGTAGAACAGCCCCATCATCATTTGAAATTATTATGGGTAACAAAAAGCAATTACCTTTCAACAGTAATTATTACTCTGTGTTATAGGATAATGGCTCCTCTTATAGTAGAGTACGATCGGTACATGGACGAAATGACTGAACAGCTTCAGAAATATCAGGTAGAAAAACCTTAATAGGAAATTGTTAATTTCATACTTTTACCAAAAACTTTGTCTCTATCGGCAAAGGGCAGATTTTGATGTGCTGAAGGCCTAGTTTTCTTTAGAGGATATAAAAAGATTGATTTGGATGATGAAAGTTCCAAGGTTACCTGTTTGAAAACACCTATGTTGTTATTTCACAGGAGATGATGACTGATGTCAGACTGAAGCTGGACAAGGTTGTGGAGGAAAATGAAAGGTTAGAAAAATTTGACTCCTGTCAATATGTGGGCGGTAGCTACAAAACAGAGGTCAAACTGGGACCCATTTCTGTCATCAGAGGCGTTTTCAAATGATAATTGATTATTTATTGTTTTAAATATTTCTAAAAAATGACAGTGACTTGTAAATTTTAAAGTAATCAAGCTCCCTGCCTACTGTTTAAGAATTTTTTTTTATTTTATTTTTTCAATGTAAATCTTCAACATTCATCACTTTTTCCAGGTTGCACACAGAGCTGAGGCAGTCCATTGAGAAGCAGCTCCACACCCTGCCTGTCGTCTCAGTAGCAGAAGACAGCGCCGTAGAGGGCAGTGCCATCATTAAAAACCTGCAGGAACAAGTCCAGCTGTCTGAGCAGGTCTGCAAATATGCCCGTAAATATGATCATGTGTTCTTTAAAGGTTTGTTAAATGCATTCATGTGTATTTATCAACTTTTAGGTATTAGCAGATCTTGATTCAGGAGGTTCTGGGAGATTTGCACTGGTATATCTGCCATCATTTTTAAAAACTTGATTTCTCAAACAATGATAAAAAGTATAAATTCTTAGGTAAGACTTTTTTTCTTTTAGGTCAGCTGCACATTGTGAAAAAAATGTAATTTTTATTTGTCCTCAAAGCCAGATGTTTTGGTCTTTGGAAATAAGTGGAGAGGTTGCAGATCACTAACCATTCACATCCAGAGGCTAATAAAACTTGACTGACATTGGATTACTTCTTCCTCAATAAGTAAGGACTATGAATCAGGCAGAGTTTAAAATTGGATAATTGTCCCTTGATCAGCTGTTGTGAAATGGACAAGGTTTTATTTTTTCTATTCATTCTAGTGCATCGAAATTAAGGACTCCCATCATGGACACATTTGGATATTGTTGCATTTCTTTCATTTTTTTGTTGTTTTAACACTGCTGCCTCGTTTAAAGAACCTGGAACAGTTGTTTTCTCTTATATGTGTTATAATTATTATGAAAAAATACATCAGAATCAGTCAAAATTAGAATCTGCAGATCAGCCTTCTAAAGCTCATTTGTCATCAAACCAGTGTCAAACTGGTGCTAGTGCTGGTTTCGTAAGCAATTCCACCGTTTCAGTCTTTGGTTCTAGCATTGATAAACTGGTTCTTTCTCAGCACCAACTGTGAGTTGGGCCAGAAGAAAGAACAGCACTTGTCAGGAGCTGGGGATGGACTTCTTATGGAGACGAGCAACCGGCCAAATTGCTACAAACGTCACTTTTAAAACTCCAGTCAGTTTTGTTTTGGATCTGCTTAAGTTTTGACCTAACAGAAAAACACAATGTTAATTAAAAGCTGTTGGTACTCTTATACGGACATGTGGTGTTCATAAATCCTGCTGTAAATATTTGGTTTAAGCCCGTTTTTCAGTACCGCTGGTGCAGATGAAAGATCAGCTAATTCTAATTCACCAACACCTCTTGTTTTTTAAAACAGTGTTAATGAATTAGAGTGGCGATATTAGGGTATTCGTTTGCAGGGTTACTGAGATAAATATTATGATTTGTGTGGTTAAACGGCCCCCATGTTGCTACATTCCTCCACAAATACAGTGGGAGGGTGCAGTATTAGTGGATTTAGTGGATGAGACATTTATAGTGGCTCCAGCACCAGCTCCGGTTAAGCACTGGAACCACTTTGGTGAAAGAGCCAGCGAAGATAACCAGATAGCAGTACTGACCAAAAAAAAAAAAGACTATCGGTGCATCTTTACTTGGGATCTAATTGTCCATACTTTTCAAAAGCTATATACTGCATTCATTTTTCTATGCTTCTTAAAAACCAGTTACCAGTTTAACCAGTGTTGGTTTTGACAGAAATATTCTTGTTTCCATTGTTACATATCTGGACCAGTTTGTATTAAATTTGGGGTTGATATATTTTTGGGAATCTTGCTTCTGGACCTTAGATGAAAGCTGTTGATTTTGCCTCTTCGCCATTCAACAGTTCTGCGGTTGTAGTCGTTTTGTTTTCGGCTCGTCTGCCACGGAGCATTTTATATGGGCTACCTCTCAATACGTACCAGTCTCTGGGACTTTTTACACCCAAATTTAAAGTCATTTTTTATAATCTGCTCATAGTCTGCAGTAGGTAAATATAATTTTGGGAGTCAAACAATATTTATCAACAGGCAGTTTCTTAGTTATTTTTCCTTTGAGCTGGAGTCTTAATTTTTATGTGCATCAGTGAAAAAATAATCTAATATAAACTTCTGAGAATATTATACAATTACATGCAATTTTACATGAGATTTAATAAATTTTTGAAGCAGATAAAGAATAACTATCAAGGGAATTACAGAATAGAATAGTGGGTCAGTTCCTGGTGTTCAGCAGCAAAAAGGACATGGAAATTGAAGCACACAGATACACTCATTGGTAATAATATAAAAAAAAAGGAATAAACCGGAATAAAAACTGCAAAAGGAGTACCGTAAGGAATAAATAGAAATTTAAATCGGAACATGTTAATCTACATTGGAATTAAAAGTGATATGCAACCCTTGAATAGATGGGCACAAAATGGCAAAATAATCTGGCGAGGTGTGATCTGACCCAGAACCTTGTCACATACTTCCCTCTGAGTTCTTGGTTACAGTAGAAACGTTAGAAACAATCAGCTCATTTTTGAAAAAAATGAGTCCTTTACATGATGACAGATTTTGTTTTTGTAAATTTGTTTTTAGTGCTGCAATGATTATTCTGTCCCTGATGGAATCGAACCATCAATAAAAAACATCCTTTGCTTAATTAAAAAAACAAAACACAACATGTTTACACTATATTTCAAATCTGTAAAGCAGCAGTTAATCCCAGCCTGCTGAATTCAGATGGAAGCCTCAAACCAAAATGCAGAATCAAATACAAATGATCTGTTTACAAAGAGGCTTTAAGAAAAAAAAAAGTTTCTATTTTTATTCCCACCAGTGAATATGTTCAAAAACAAATAGCAGAAATGTTGGCAAAACAACTAAACTCCAGTATTTCTTGTGGACACGGAATAGCGACAATGCTTGCTTCCTAAAACACTTCCTGTGGATTCTAAAATTGCAACTAAAGCTTTGCTGAGCCGTAGAGCAGCCGGAATTTGATGCAGCTGGATGCTGTGAGCTTCTCTCGTGACTGGCAGTTAGATTAGACGATGAATATAATTTTGCTCTCTGCATTTCAGCTGTGAGCACCAGGAAAAACGCGGCCCCAGCTTTGTCAGAGATACTTCCTGAAATCTTTTTTCTTTATCTGTTGCTTGTGCAGCAGCAAACTCACAGTGGTTATGAGAGTTACCGTGGGTGGATATTTTCTTGTGTGCGAGTTCAGGAGCGGACGCAGGCCATGGAGCTGTGGCAGACGACGGCCCAGGAGCTGGACCGTCTACAGCAGTTCTACCAGAGGACCATCTCTGATGGGCGGCTTCACAACGCTCAGAGACAGCAGCTCAAGGTTGACCTTTTTCCACATCAACTTGCAGGACCAATATATATTCTACAAGCACAGAATAGTAAAAAGTTTAGACATTTATATACAGTGTCATAAAAATGTATTCATAGCCTTCAAGGCTTTATTCATTTTGTCACATTACAACCACAAATGAAATCTATCCTATCAGCATTTATAGAATAGATCGACACAAAGTAGAGTATAACTTTAAAGGGGACACTTTTTTTAGCCTTTAAATACAATTTTTTTGTGTACTTGGAGTCTGTAGGAGTACAGCAAAGTTGATTTTAGTCTCTCCAGGTGTTGCGGAGATATATTTATATTTTTCAATCCATTCAGTTTTCTGTATCATCTGTCACGTTTTTCCAACTATTACGTCACAGTATTTGCTGCGGAACGGCTAAATGATGTCATGGACTTCTGGCTGATCAATTTCCCCTATCCGCCATATTTATTTCTCGCTGTGATTTTGAAACCAAGCTCAAGTATGCCTACGCTGAAAGAGGATAAGTTTGGTTCGGTTGTTGGGTGTATTAATCCACAAAATTCATTACACTGTCCCCCAGCATCAGAACCTCTTCAAAGTGTCTGGTTAAATATTACTTTTCTTGGAAATGTTCCCACATCAGTGGAGGAATTCCTATTTTCCCCACTTCAAGGACGAGTGCCTTCAGCAACCTCCACCAGTATCTAGCAGGACATACTGAAAGACTTCATCTGATTAAGGGGTCAGTTCTTCTTGTCTGTGGAAACGATGGACACAGGAAAGTGGTAAATTGCAAATAAAAAGCTAAAGTCACAACAAACTTTATTTTAGACATGAATTTATTGTGTTGATATGAATGTGCCATTGTTTTGATAGCAGTACCATCATGTGTTCTGCTTATGTTAGCGCTGTGTGCTGCTTCTAGCTCCTTGAGGACAGTGTGTTTTGAATGTTATTACATAAGGTTTTGCATCGTTTTTGTCTTGTTTCTGTGGCGCTAGATAATTGTTATCAAACAAAAAAAATGGCTGAACGGGTTAAATTGTAAGGCTCTTTGACCTGGAGGGGGGCACGGTGTAAAGTGCCTCAGTAGAATTTAAAGAGACCAAATCGAGTTGCTCTCAGACACACCTCAGAACAGGGGAAATAGAGGAACCTGAGGAGTTACAATAACAAGGAGTTCAGATCAAAGCATTGCAGTTCCACTTTTTATAGACCCAAACTGAATGATTTAAGTGTGAAAAGGAAGGATTTAAAAGTATGATATGTCCTCTTTTAAAGTAGAAGGAAAGGAATACATGGTTTTCAATTCAATTTGTAGAAATGCAAATCTGATTAGTGTGTTCTGTAACTGTTTTCAGCTCTTGTTTACTTTGATACTCCTAAATAAACTGTAGTGCAACCACTTCCGCACAGGAGGTCTCTAATTAGTAAAGTAGAATTAATAGAGTCCACCTGTTTAAATAAAGCTGTTCTTTGAAGGCTTTAGAGTTTTGTTAGGGAACATTAGGCACCAACTCCACCACGAAGACCAAGGAACACACCAGACAAGTTAAGGATAAAGTTGTGTTAATCACGATTAGGTTATGAAATAAAAAAAATAAAATAAACAAGCTTTGAACATCTCATGGATTTCCCAACTGATCCACAGCTCAGTTGGGAAAATCTTTCAGTCCAAACAACGGTTGGTCATACACTCAATATATCTGAACTTGATGGGAGAGTTGCAAGACGAAAGCTATTGATAGAAGAAAGCCACACGAAGGCCCATTTGCAGCGTGCCGCACAAACAATGCAGCAAACGAGAGCAAGTAGATGCTCTGGTCAGATGACACCAACTTTGACCCTTGGCCTACGTGCAAAGCGCTATGTGTGGCTAAAAACCAATGCTGCACACAATCCCCACTGTGAAACGTGGTGGCAGCATCATGTTGTGGGGATAAATTTCTTCAACAGGGCCAGGGAACCTGATCAGAGTTAATGAGAAGATAAATCGAGCTTAATACAGGGCAATCCTGGAAAAAATCCTGTTAGAGGTTGCAATAGTCTTGAGACTAGGGTGGAGTTTCACCTTTCAGCAGGACAACAACCTGAAACATGCAACCAGAGCTACAATGAAATGGTTTAGGTCTGTGTATATTTATGCGCCAAAATGGCCCAGTCAAACTCCAGACCTAAATCTTATTAAGCATTAGAAGATAAATTAAAATTGTTGTTCACAGATGTTGCCCATCACATCAGACTGGGACTGAAAATGTTTCAGATGTTTCAGAAGAATGTTTCAGAGACTGAAAATGTTTCAGTCTCTATATGTGCAAAGCAGGTAGAGCAGTACTTCAAACATCTTATAACTGTAGTTACATTAAAGGGGGCTATACAAAGCATTGACTGGAAGGAGAGCTGAATATAAATGCACGCCACATTTCTCAGATTTTTATCAATTTTAGATTGGTTAGAGAATAAAATAACTGTTCTGTTACATGAGGTCCCCATAAAAGACATTTGGGTTTGTGTTTGTAATGTGGCAAAATGTCAAAGAAAATTGGATTTTGCATGGGGGCATCACCACTAGGTGGAGCTAGCCTAGTAGCAGGGTTCTTCAGGGTTGTTTGGTCTCAGGTAGTTCTTGATATATGCAGGAGGTAATTACTAGCACGTAAGTGCTATTGAATGCCCACTTTTCCACCATCACAGGATCAGCTTGTTCAGTTCCAGCAGCACTCTTACAAACTCCAAGCGGCCAATCAGAAACTGGAATCTGTAAGTAATGCTTAAATTAAAAGTGTGTTAAATTACTGCCTTCCAATTAGCCGTGGGATCGAAATGCTTTGCACTTTTCTTAAATGAACCCTGCTCTAATAATTAATCTTGTAACTGAGTGAATAGGTTTCTAAATCCCGCTGGTAGTGAGCCAGAAATGTCTTGTTGTATAATGGACTGTCGGCTCACTTGGTAATCCTCTTACTATCTCGGCTTTTTCTTTTTCTCCAACACTTAGTGCTGTGTACAACTTTCTCTCTATCACCTGAAATCACAGACACAGCAACGCCACACTGATCAGGGCTCTGTTTCAAACAACTAACTAACTAAGCTTCAGCCCAACTATAAATATGTCCTTAACAAAACACACATGTGCTTACTTTGCTCCACATGCAGTGCGTGAAGAGACACTATAGTAATACTATATCTCTCTTATGCATTTTTAATATGCGGTTAAGCCCTGGGCTTTCCCCTCTCTGACACGTTCATGCAGGCAGCACTTTTTTTTTCACCCATTGCATATGAGAGCAGTTTACTTTGTAGCAGTGAATGACTGATGCAGCCTCCTTAGGGTTTGTTCTGAAAGGACATGGAAAGTTTTAAGCAAGAAGTTTTGCTGTAAAGTTGCTTCTGACAGAAACTTTTAGAGCGGCGTGTTTGGGAGCTATGCCGCACCATTGGCATTCTTGTCTTTCTTGCCACACACAGATGAACCAGCAGCTCCTGAAGACGGTGACAGAGCAGAGCTCAGAAATGGAGGAGCTGCACTGCCAGCTCAGGTAACGAAAACACCCTCGAGATTCAAAGCTGCTGCTGCCAAAGGGTCTTGTTTCATTATGGATGCACAACACAAGGCAGGCTTCATGCCGCAGCCTTTCTTGCACCCCTCTGACAACAATTTCCCATCCGATTTGCGGATTAAGGATAAGTGTAAAAGATTTTTTCATCTACTGCAACCTGTTCACAAGGGCACAGAAAAGCCTCTAAATTAACATCTGCTTAACAGTATTATGTTTGTATTGTCTTTCTTTGTCCTTGGGTGCTCTGAAACAGAATCCTCAGCAAACGTGCCTGCATAATTACATTACTATTATTACCTTAATTATGTATTTAATTGAATCATAAGTCGGGCTGTTGTTAAAAAATAATCAGTCAATGCTAATTGTTTTGAAATGGCAAATAATTGCCCTAATTAATCCCTCTGCACAGCATTATTTTTGTTATTAAAGCACTTTTGGCAGTTTTTTTTTAAATTAGATTAAAATTTGAATTCTTAACTTTGCCCTCAAGTTAAAAGTTAACCACTGTCAATGCTGATGACAGTGAATATATTGTACATTGCAAATGAAGCATCTGCCAACAAGGGATTAGTGTCTTTATCAGGTCTCGCTGTCAGTGTCTGGTTGCCAGGAAACCAGATGGTATTCTACGAAGCCACCGTTTAGAGTCATCAGATTTGGGAAAAAATGTCCTGCAACAACACAGATTCTCACCTGTACGTGTTCGTCTTTATACACATTAAAAGGCAACATACAATCCCTTAATTGCATTTCAAAGCGAACAGATAATTTCTAAAACACACTCTTCTCACACAAAAAGAGACTTTGGGGGCACAACCCTTTTGAAATGGAAATGCACTACCAACGATGCCTTGTTTTACTGCGTAGGTTTTGGGTTTTATTTGTCTGCTGTGGGTATAAGAAATCTGCTGATGTCTGCAAATTTAGGCTGCAAGACATTAAGAAAATAAGTGATGTTTGATAATATTGGGGAATGTTGATAATGATTTGACTTGTGATCAATACATAATTCAAAAGTTTTAATTTCTTTAGTCATTGGTTTTATAGGAAACAGACCCCAGAGAATGAGTAGTCTGTCCAGCTAATAAAAAACAAAAACAAAACATTATTTCCATCTCCCCAAAAATGTCTGCAGTTTTGGCATAGAAACAGTGTTGCTGTAGTTTCTTAATAGCTTGACCACTTTTAACACCTCTCAACCTTTTTAAGCTTTTCATGCTGCATAAACAACTGCTGTCACCAAATATATTCCACTCATAGCGAGTCTTAATGCATGGCACTTAAATAGATGGCAAACATTTATTGCAGTCCAGGCGGTTCTTCGCTATGTGCTTATTGGGTAATCTGTTTTTGTGCTATAACGATAAATTTGCAATATATTGTGCAGTAAATCTTCCTCTTACATGTTTACCCATGCTTGTTAGCTGCAGCTGTCACTTGTTTATTCTCAGTGTTTGAGCTAAATGAATGCAGCTTGTATATCAGTTTTCTAACGTCACCACATAGTTAGCACTATTTTGAAGTGATTTTTTTTTTTTTAGGTCCCAAAAATGTATTGTTGTGCATGAGTTGTTGTAACTGTTAACAGGCTTAAAGAGTTTAGGTGGCATGACACACGGTGCTCTCAAAGTTGGATTTTGACAGATACATTACCGCAGTACACCTAAACCCTCTTGAGTAAAACACACACTGGCCATGCCCAGAGAAGTGAAGGAGAAAGCACATTAGGAGTGCAAAAGTGTGTTTGGTCAATTAACATGCATCAGTTGGTGCTTCTAATGAGGTAAACAGATTTCTGGACTAGCCTTGGATAGTTTAAAACAGTGGTTAATACAGTGGTGTCCAAAAATACTCGTGGGGCAAAAAATATGTATTTCAAAACAGAACTCACAAAAAATTATATCGTGATTTTTTTATTTTTTTTTTATCTGCTCAACACTAAACAAAGCACGCAATTAATTGTATTTAGCCAATAAAATTGTCAGTTTTGTAGGAAACGGATGTGAATCATTGTAGATACAAAACCTAAAAATGATTTTGCGCATTTGCCTTACTAAAGGAAAGGCATCCAGTTTGAAAATTAATTTGGGTGGAAAAAGTAGTTTATTCTCTGTGACAAGAACCAGGTTTGGGTTACTCTTTTTTTTTTGTATTTAGCCAAATTTAATAAATTAATTATAGACAGATTTGGTTGCACCAAAGTCTGCCATTGACATAAGGTCACTGGATAGATCTGGTCCTATTTCCTAATAAATTAAAGAGAAACTAAAAAGTGTGGATATTAACAGACAAATACTTTGTGTTGTACATAACATTTTCCATTGTAAAAAGATTTAAATTTGTCAGAAACAATTTTACCTTAATTCAAAATAACAAAATCTGCATCAACCACCTGTGCTGGTGGACCCAATTTGTAACATTCTTGAATTGCAGTTGGGGGCATCAAAAATCAGCCCAGGTAGCGTGACATCTACCAAGATTTAAGTTTTTTGAAATACAATTTTTGTCATTCACCACTTTGGTGATTTACAAATCATTTACGATCATTTGCAATCTTTAATGCACCAAAATATAGCTTGTTAATCATCAAGGTTTGGTGTCTGATATCAGCTGCAAATAAAGGAAAGCAGGTCTTTACAAGTGGCTTTTTAAGCATGTAAACACATTAGAGTGCTTCCTAACCTGAATATATGTTTCTTTTTTAATATTAAAAGTGGTCTACCTGTCAACCCTTCTTCAATGTAATGTTGTGTACTCAAACTGTAAACTCTTTCTTCACTGGGTTAGGCAGGCTAAGGCTGAACTTAGGACGGCCACAGTCAAAGTGGATGAGATGACCAAGTTCTTGCAGAATCTCCAGGAACAATTGCAAAAACGAGTAAGTGAAATGATTTTGTTTCTGATCAAGTTGCAGCTGAAAGCCAATAAGTTTCTTACTTCATGGAATACATTTCTACAAGGTTCTGGTAGCCTAACTCATTGTCATGCTTGTATAATCAGGAGGAAGAGATGGCCGAGGCTCAGGGCAGAGAGGATGCATCAGACAGACGACTCCAGCAGCTTCAGACAACCCTGAGCCAACTCGACACCCGGTGAGCACATTTTAACCTGCTTTTACTTCAACAGTAATCATCTTTACTTCTTATAGCACTCTGACCGGAAGCCAACAAACTTTTTTTATGTACACTGCAATATTGATCTGTAAAGTCATCGAGTTTCACATCAGAGTTTTAAGTGTCACAAGGCCAAGCAGCAGGCAGCTCTTACTCTCTCTTCGCTGCTGGGTCTCACTGTTTTCCTTCTTTTCCAGACTAAAGGCTGCATCTCTGGAGACTGAGGCAGTTCGCCGAGAGCAAGCTGTTTGGGAGAAGAAGGTGGGAGAACTCCAGGCGCGGTGCACCACCCTAGAAGAGGAGAAGTACGAGGCTCTGTCCAAAGTCAGAGAGAATGTTCAAGTGGCTGAAGAGGCTGTATTGCAGAACGAGCAGGTGACCCCAGTCTTTTCTTTTTTTTCCATCAAACCTATTCTTTTATTTTTCTCTTTTATCCACTGAGTCTTCCTCTCAATCTGTTCAGCTGCACCATTACCTAACAAGTCGTAGCATTCCCTCAGAAACTCTCCCTCTGAAATGTGCACCTTTTCCTCTCTTTACTTTACCCTGCAGTCCCTGTTAAGAGAGAAACAAAAGACAGAGGAGCTAGAAAAGATGAAGCACGCTATCAAACACTTGATCCAGGAGGCTGCAGTCCGAACCCGGAAAGAGGTACAAAAATGCCACCTCAAAGGCATGTTAATTAGGGCTCCGTTAAGGTGCCATCACTGTTAAACTCAACATCCTAGCATAACTGAAGTCCTGGCCAAGAAGGGACACTTGAAGCCTATGACTTTCTTCATTTAAGGACTCACATGCATTTTATTTCTTTTTTTACCTTCCAGGTACTTAATTTTAAATATTACTTCCAGAGCAAGACACTTTTTTCATTTTAATCTCTTTTTTGCCCCTTTCCCTTATTTAAAGCTACTCAGAGTGAAGACAAGCATGTATAATGAAGAATTAATCTCCAGGTTACCTACAAGTTCTAACCAGACTTTGGACTCTGACGACATTAGTATTGCCGAGACTGTTAAGCATACTTCCACACCACCCTCTCCATTCATATGTATCCCTGGAAAAGATATATATATATATATTATTATTATTTTTTTTTATTTATTTATTTTTTTTTTCCTTGCGGTAGTCCAATCTCGTGCTGAAAATTTAGAACGGTTTAACCTTTAATTTGAAAATACCCTGGGGTATTAATGTAACATAACACAGAAGCCCATTTCTCTAAGTCAATATTCGAAATGGGAAAGACAAAAGAACGTGGCATTCAAGTAAGTCAGATGTGTGTTGATCTTCCCAAGTCTGGAAATGGCCTTAAAAAAACTTTAGCTTTAACTTGCCCATATCTTTAGTCTGAGCAATAAATAAAAGGTTAAAGCAACTGGAGCTGTGTGACAGTCGTGGATTAGCTTGCCACCACTCATGGTAGAGGAGGTAGTAAAATCTCCAAATCTCACAGTTAGACAACTGCAGCAAGATTATCAGTATAAGATTTTGCTACTGCGAAAAGATACTAATTAATTTTAATGCACTATTAATCATGGAGGCTGCCTTATTTTTGAGCAAGTAGCATCTGTTGGTTGTTAGTATCTTAAAAAATTGCAGTAGCTCTCATGTGCTTTGTGTTAAAATGGAGGAAATGTACAGTATGTGCTTTGTTTTTTTTTTTTGGTTACACTAATGGACATTTGGAGGACATTATGTGAGAAATTGTACCAACAAAACTGCTTCAGGAACATAGCCACAAACATACAGTATATGTATATACTAATAATAATACATTATTTATAATGTACTTTTCATTCTAAGGAATCTCAAAGTGCTACAAATTATTTTTTTTATATATTTTTTATATAATATTAAAATAAAATATATATATAAAATATATTAATATAATATTATATTTTATAATATATAAAAATATAAAATTTTATTATATATATATATATATATATTTTGTGTTAAAATATGTTTTTATTATATATTTTTAATTTTATATGGGGTTATTTTGTATATGTTATATATACTATATATATATAAAATTTTTTTATTATTTTTAAAATGTATTAAATAATATATATTTTATATATATGTTTGTATAATGGGTTTTATAGTTTTATTATATATTTTATTATATTTAAAAGTTTTATAAGTTATATATATATATATGTATATGTTTTATATATTATTTAATATATTATATTATTTTTATGTATATTAAAAAATATATATATATATTTTTAATATACCCTTATTATATATAAAATATAAAATAGATAGAAATTCTAATATATATCTTCATTTATCTTAAATGGCATTTTAGTTTGTTTTTATTAACTTGTACTTATACCCTGCAAGTTATTTATACTTCTTCTAAAATCTGTGCTTTGAAATTTCCCCATTCAGATTTTCTTTTCATGTCTTGAATCTGATCGTTCAATGTGAAAAGTAAAAATTCAACCCGGGAGTACAGTCAAGGGAGGTCTAAATCCCAAAATTTAATTTTCTTTTCTTTTTGCATTAAAATCATTAAATTTTGAGTGAAGTCCTCCTTGCTTTTGTTTTTTTCCCAACAGGTGGAAAATGTGCGCAAGCAGTGCAACATCCAAATCCATCGAATGGCAGAGGAGCTGTCTGCCCTACAGCTGGTACAAACCTTCCCTCCCTGGGGGATACTCCTTACAAAATGACACTAAACCCTCTTTTAGCCTCTGCCTATGTCTGTCTACAATCCATGTCTTCCATGTCAAGCCTTGTTTCCACTCACTCCCTCCCTTTTTCTAGGAGTGTGCAGATAAAGAGTCTCAGATTGAAAGGTCCCTGCGTGAGAGAAAAGCTGTGGAAGAGGAACTGGAGAAGGTACTTGCAAAAGCTCCAGCGAGCACCCTGCTGCAGCCAGATCCAGAGTTTTTGAATATATTTGATTATACAGCTCCATGTTTGGGCACATGAAATCTGTTCTGTTTTTGTTTAGGTGTACAAGGAAGGCAAGGCGGAGCCAGAGTTCAGGAAGATAGAGGCCCTTCATCAGAGATGTCTAAATGCAGAGAGGTTGAAGGAAGACATAAACCTCACTCTCCAAAGCACTCAGAACAAGCTGAAAAAGATGGACATGGAGTAAGTGTCACCCTGAATATAACAGTAGGGATTTACTCTTCAGTTTTTTGGCCAGGAAGTTAAGCACCCCCACCACTATGATCCTCCTTATCTGGTCTACTTCAGCTATAGCGAGGAACTGTCTCGGTGCCAGGAGGAGGTACGGCGGCTGCAGGCCCTACTGGCTGCAGCTCGGAACGACTGTGTCGGCGTCAGCGAGGAGCGGCTTCAGCTGCAGCAAGGGAACATGCAGCTGCGCAAGGAGATGGATGAGCTGCGCAAGGCTAGCATGCAGATTCAAAGAAATGCCAAGCAGAAGGTAACCAAATCAAAGGCTGGAAGTCAGTCCATGCTTGCACAGCACACTGAACAGTCCTAGACATGTATGGAACAGGACAAAGGGTTTAAATATGGTAATGAAACAAGTGAGTTAGTAAATTGAAAAGTGGATCCTCTCTGATATTGGCAGGCACAAAAACAAAAAAAAAACGATAAAGCAAAGGAAATCTGAGTTAACATTGGTAATTACTGATGGGACTGCCATTCAACGTTTTCAAGCTAGGACGGGGCTTCATTTCAGAAAATTACACAGGAGTTTGCCAATTTACACTTCATTATTATGCAGTTTATTACAATATACTGAGTATTTAGATAATTCTTACATTGATTAGTAAAAGGTTGCATTTTGTTTGATCATTTCATTGATTGTTATTACAGGAATAATATTGCAGACTTTATTTAATTATAAATAGAATTATATTTTAAAAAGTAGCTGGATTTTTAAACCTATTTTGAATTACCAGCTTCCCTCACTGCTATCTCCTCTGTAGGTCTCACAGATGGAGCAAGCGTGCAGCCTCAAAGAGCAGGGGCTTGACGCGCGGGTGAGGGAACTAGAGGAAAGGAGCCGAAGCTCCACTGCTGATCTGACACGCCTCCTTGCAGCAGCGCAGAAAAGCACTCAACGATGGAAGGAAGAGGCCAAGAACCTAGTGCAGGCCTTTGAAACTAAAATCACAGCTCTCAAGTAAGAGCATGTGAGGATGGGCTTTAACATTTCTAAGAAAAGCGAGAGATGAACAAATCTATTTCTGGTGTTTTTGCAGAGGAAGAGGAGACGTTTTTCTGATGTAAAGCTGTGTGCAGCATTCTATATGGGGCAAACATGTTAAATTAGATCTAAGCAGTTCTAGGATACAAGATATTAATATATGGAAGTCATGACAACCTCTAACTTTCCTTTGGGGTTATTGAAGTAACAATGAATGTATTACTTCCATGGCAAATGTTTTGTGCATATTACTAGTGTGCAAAGATCTGTGTTAAAGGTTAAAACCAGAGCTCCAAGGCAGCATTCAAGGTGCTTTCGGTGCCAGTATATCCCCAGATGTTTGGTACACCTTGACTCTGGAGATTTCTTTCATTTTTCAATGACCAATCAAACAAGAGCACAAACACCTTCATGTCTCCAGACAGGCTCTGCTAGGTTCAGGTCTACATTCTGGCATTGTCACTCTTAGACCATTACCATTTTCCTCAAGCCAGTCCTTTGAATGGATAGCACCATACTTAGGAGTGTCTCCGCAGCCTTTGACCATGCTGACTGCTGAGCCAACTGGGCAGGCGAATCACATTAACTAACTTGCAGTTTCTGTCAGTACGTCTGAGTGCACCAGTGCCTTTCACTTGATGCAAACTGCTTTGCTTCTCACCCCCACTCTCCCTCTGTTTCTCATTAAAAAAATGGAAAGGTGTGTGCAGTGCTCAAAAAAGCAAGCACGTTCTTTGCAAGATGAAGCCCTCAAAATAAAGTGTTAAGCCATAACAATTTAATGTGAAACTAGTTCGTAACTGGCAGACAGCTTAAAGGGGATGTTTACAATAGATGAAATGCATACATATTTAATACTGTGATTAATTATGTACCAAACAGTGTATTATTTAGGAACAAATACCCTTATTTTCGAAAAGCTTCACTGCCTGAGGATTGTATTGCATCTATTTTACCATGAACACTATCAAAGGCGGCGAAACATCTCGTACAAAAATTGATTTGACACTTGGAAGTTGTTCTGCTCGGAGCAATAGCTGAGATACATTTAAAACGGTGAAAATACTGAAACGCTTGAAAACAAAGCTTTATAAATGTTTTTGTTGTCTCTTTGAGCAGGGCCTGGGCTCTAATCGTCTTTTTTTTTTTTTTCTTTACAATGTTTTCAGGGCAGAACTGAAACGGCAGAAACAGCGCTCGCTTGAGTTAGAGATACAGCTCCAAACGGACCATAACACAATATCTGAGGTTTGTGTGACACGCACACAGGAGCAAACAAGTATTCGATTTAATTTAACCGAACATGAAGCTGACATCTGCACTCAAGTTACTCTTAAATGGTTTTGGTGTATCTTAATAAATTGGAATATCATTGAAAATGTTGTTTATTTTAGTAACTTAAGTGAAAAAGTGAAACAGATATTGCATGTAATAGTTACACACGGAGTGATCTAGTTCAGGCATTTATTTTGGTTAATTTTGATTATCACCGCTTGAATCTAATGTAAACCCAAAATGAAGTAAAGTAAAATTAAAATATTATATAGAACAAAAAGATTTTTAAGATTAAAATCCTCACTGTGGTACCTTCACACTGGAGCTAAAGTGACCTAGAATCTGTGCCTCTACACTCCTCTGATTTCCAAATGGTATGCATAATTCAGCTTTATCTGAAAAGAGGACTTTGGGCCACTGAGCGACAGTCCAGTACGTTTTCTCCTTATCCCAGCGTCTTATTTTTTTAGTGGCTTACACAAGGATTGCAACAGTTGTAGCCATTCCCGTTTTCTGCAGCACTGTTGCCTTCAAACAAAAAGGTCCTTGGATCGAATCCCAGCAAAGGGCTGTCTGCCAGGAGTTTGCATGTTCTCCCTGGTCCTGCGTTGGTTTTCTCCTATTACTCCAGCTTACTCCAACAGACCAAGACATGCATGTTAGGTTAATTGGCACTCTAAATTGCCCATAGGTGAGAGCATATATGTGTGCATAGTTGTTTGTGTGTTTTTCTGTGTTGGCCTGTGATAGACTGCTGACTTGTCCAGGATGTACCATGACTCCTACCCATTAGCTGCTGGAGATAGGCACCAGCCCCCCTTGACACTATAAGGACTAAGCGGGTAAAAATTATGGATGTTCGGATACAGCACTCTGTAAACAGCTAGCTTCTTTAGTCATGATTTTTTGTGGCTTACCCTCCTTTAGGATGGTAAAATCCTTTTTAATTGGTCCTGTGTAATCTTCTAGTTTCTGAGAAACACTTTTTTGCATTTTTTATTAACCAGCCATGATCATCAAAAAATAAACAAAAATAAAGGCTTAAACACTCTGTGTAATGTATGTTAGATATGAGTTTCAGTTCTTCAACTGAATTACAGCAATAAGTGTAATATTTAATGATATTCTAATTTATTTATGTATACATATAATGGATAGTGATCTTTGCACTACGTCTTTGAACTCTAGTGCTTTGAAAACAATCTTAAACACAAACCTTAGTGTTAGACCCCATGTGTCAAATTGATCTGTGTTTTCTCAGTATGAGAAACAGCTTGCAGAATATCAAGAGAAGACAAGTCGTCTACAGAGAAGACTGACACAAGCTGAGCAGAAGGCAACTACAGCTTTTCATCAGGTATTGTAGCTAGGAGCTTTTTGACAGGACAAACATGCACGTCTCTCTAATGAAAACATTACTTTATTTTAGGTTAATTACCTTTTAATTACTGTATGTGTTTGTTTTACAGCTGAACATGTTGGCATCACAGCGCAGGAAACCTGCGACAGTGGATCCAGGGACTCTATGACAAGTGGCCAACTTTGGGGAAAATAATTATAATAAAATAAAGTAAAAATCTTTCTTAGGTTCACATAATTTGGATTCTTGCAACATTTCCTGACAATTTTGATTTATTTATTTTTTCTATGAAGGAATTGTATGTATTTCAATAAATAAATGAATAAATATAAATTGGGGAAAAACAGTTTTTGGTCTTCTGTAAGTTAAACTGTGGGGGGAGCCACGTGCTTTTTCATGAAACCTCGAACTGTAAGAATTCAGTTGCTAGGCAACTGTAAGCGTTCGTTCCGTGTTGGCAACCGTAAAACAAAGCAGCATAAAGATTGTCTTCACAACATACGGGACTCTTGAAAAGCTTTTTGGAACACGAGGCGGAAGTACGCTAGATGCGTTTGTTCAGCATTTTAAGGTTTCAAGAACACTGTTAAACCAGACTTCACATATATTAAGGTAACATTTTAAAACATCGCTTGGCTATAATGCTTGCATTACGCCGCAGATTGTTGCCAAGTTAACTGTTTCTTTTCCACCTGCTGTGTTGTGCTCGTGTTTCTGTCCCAAAAGCTGCAATTACCAGAAAATAATGGCTTCTGCATCTTGGCTGGCCTCTTCCCCAGACATTTCTGAACAAACTCAGGACGATGAATTTGAAGGTGGGTGAAGCTAACCAAAAAAAAAAAAAAAAACTATGCTCAAACACAAAAGCAGTTAAGACTTTTTCAACACTTGGATTAGCAGCCCTTTTCAGAAGTGATGGTAGTAAGCCTTCTTTTTGCCTCAGAACCGACGCGCAATCTCCGTCGACTGCAGCGCTCCGCTTCTCCACCAGGGCCTAGACATAAAATAGACCCACAGGTAAGGCTCTAGGAAAGTGAATCTAACCATGTCGCCAGTAAAACTATGGTGCGAATCACAGGAGGAGGTGGGGTTTGCTTCGTGCCGGTGTTACATCAGTCTGTGGTATAGATTTTGTGGCCCGTCTTGGCGTGGGTGCCCCAAGGGAACTGATTGACCCAGGACATTTGCACAACTGCACCACTTGTACACCATGGTAAAAGTTTAGCATTTGAATGTTATGTTTAGCTTCTTCAGACCCCATGTCCACTGGAATGGACAGGCCATTTTTCTGGACTAAAAACCAATAAACAAATCAGGGATTTCATAATTAGAATGTTATGTTGACATAACCATGATGTAAAGCAAAATATATAAATGGCTGCTGCTAGGGGAAACCTCATGTAAACTGGTTATTAATAAAAGCAGAGAAATAATTTTTATCATGTCAGATTTTTGTGTCCCGAAAGGTGATGCCTCTACTACTCCTACTACTACTACTACTACTGTCAAATCTCAGAATCCTTCCACAAAAGAAAAAGAAGCTAAATTTACATTCGGATTAACAGCCTAATCACGTGTGATTGTATGTTGTTTTCTCCTTTTTTGTAATATTGCATTTCCTCTGAATAATATAACTTTTGCTTATTAAGTGGATCACCTTTTGGCAATACGGTGCTCTCTCTCTCTCTGTACTTTAAAGTTACATTTTCGTAGCTTAAAATCTATCAAGAACGAATGCTAAATTTAGAGACGGGGTTGCTTGGTGATCAGGGACTTTCCCAGAGTTTATTATCCAACATGGCTGCAGTGCATTTACTGTAAATTGTAGTGAAGATGGCCGATATAAACTGTTCATTAGCGCTTCCAGTGAGACCCATAGATATCTATGCGGGAACATGTTCCTTTATGTTTTACGCATAAAAGAAAAATTCGTTACTACCAACTTGTATTGCTAATAGTTAGCAGCACAAAAATGTGCAAAACCCACTGTTTCCAAACATACAATCAGAACACTAAAATCTGATTTCGTTCAGATTTGCAGGGTCTTAGTTTTGAAAGAATACCGGGCTTCTCTTGAATTTAACTTTAGAGATGAGGACAAATAATTTCAACCTTTTTATGAAGCAGAAGGAAAATATTACCGGCTCCAAAATTCTTTAAATTGTTTATTTACTTTAAAAACAAGTTGGGAATATCTTATTATCTGAGCTCAGAAAAGCTTTATTGAGTTTCTATAGAAATTACATACAGAAAAATGAAAATGTCCCATAGGACTACTCTGCTTTTGTTGAATGTTGAGTAATTTTGTTTTGCTGGCAGTTGTGGTCTTGAATAGTCAACTTGTTTGAGATATTTGACTGCAAAGATTATCCTATGATTCATGATATTTTGAATGTGAATGAATACTATGTTTTGAATGTAATGTATTGTCAGCTGTCGTGCAAAAATAGGTTCAGTCTGGCTATGAATAACCATTAATAAGTGCCAAAGGCAATTATTAACAAGGTTAGTATTTTTAAACAAAATTACCAAGTCTGGGCACCACCTGATTATCAGGAATTCATAGCCAGACAACTCTCAGTCTCCATTAGTTATTGCTTTATGAATACGTGCCTGGTGAGGTGTTGTTTTTAATAGAACAATAGATGGAGAGAATTTTGCACATTGGTGTTTTCAAACAGCAAGCCCTGCACACACAGAATGAACACAGACAACTTACCTCCAAAATACAAGCATGTATTAACAAAATACCTAAACTTGTAGTTCAAATACTTTAGTGAACAAACTCTTTAACTAGGTTAGTAACATTGAACTAAGTAAAATAAAATAAAAAAATACTAAACTACAGGGGCTGGTGAGGTATTAAAAAGGAATTAATAAGAATACAACTGAAACCAATACCTAATAAAAAATGTAGTGTAGTGACATCATATTTTGCTTTGAAAAGTTTGGAATGAGGCCAAATTAACCTCTGACAGCTACCAAAGAACAGTTGCTAGGTGTTCAAACTACCAGTTCACAATGCAAAGGGAAAATAAAGAAAAATTATAAAAAAAATAAATGTTTCAAAAATCATTTGTTAAATTAGAGATCAACCTTTTGGACAATTGATTTTTAATGTTGTGTTAACTAGCCATCCCAGTTGCACACTGAATGGAGTTATGGACTACCACAATGGCGGTAAAAAATGGATATACTCACAAACTGGCCATCTTGTCGGCAGAGTGATGATGTCACATCTAGAATTAGCCGCTCGCTAACACAAAAAAAAAAGCGGCTGTGGTGCTACTTAGCAACAACTCCCACATGTACTTTTAAGTACCATTAACATAAAAATGAATATGTGTATGATCACTGGCAGCATTCTACAGATGATTGCATGGTGAAGAAAACGAGCTGTGCACTAAACACAGCAGATCTAATGTGGCTACCTTTTTAGCATTAGAAGAGCTTTAGCATTGGAGATAAATAAAAAAAATAAATAAAAAAACAGAGATAAAGGAGACAATTTATTACGTTTACCAGACCATGTGGACATATTTTATGCAGGCTAGTGAGAGAATATGAAGGGAAAACACTGATAAAATGGAGGTTCACGTTACAGGAGTAAAGGGATCGCTTTCAGTCATCAACTTTACAAAGCAGATTTCTTTTTTCTGGCTCAGTGGCCTGTTAGAACGCAAGCAGTTAAACACCACAAACAAAGCAACACAATGAAATAAACCAGACTTAAATAGTTTTATTCTCTGCCAAGGCACAACCTTTTATGCAAAGCGCTCTGATGATTAGGAAAATCATCAATAGGAGCTGCTTCTGCCTGAGTTGAGCGCCAGCTTGAACTGCCACCCGCGTACAGAGCTGCGTTTTCAATGCTGTCTTGTTCAGGGGGAAAACCTCTTTGTTAACGTAATTAGGTACTTAACTTGGATCTAAGATTTCTTCGAAGATCCAGTTTTTTACCTGGCCAGCGCGATCAAGATGTTCACGTACGTTCAATGCAGCCTGTGGAGACCACTTGGATTACAGACTACAGGGATTTCAGCAGTAAATCCACCTTCCTGGGAGCTGTGCATGAAAATGGGTTAATATTGTGCATTCTGGGACTCAGTGTTTACCAGTCTCTTTTTATCTTTGTGTATAGTTCAGACGTTTTTGTTTCTCCCAAGGCTGGGCCTAACACATCTATGTAGACAGACATTACATTAAAACAAGCAAAATACCAGAAGGGTTAAAGTCAGGCGAAAGCATTTACCTTTATTTTATAGCCTTTGTCTGGCTTTCTGCCAATGGTCATCCCTCTAGAGAGATTCTAAATTTACATGCTAATCAAACTCCACACTAAATAAACACTTCCTTTTTTTGCCCAGTAATTTGTTTGAGCAGGCTGTGAGTGGCTGTCTCAAAACTGTGAAGGTTTGTTGAAGTTTTAGACTGTTAGCATAGTTTTGAAGACGTTTTTCTCATCTTAATCTAGGCTGTATTGAAGAGACCTGTAATACGAAAACAACCCAGTCTGCAACACTTGAAGGCCCGTGAGCAAATGTTTTTTCCAGGCTGGCACACCAAGTCACCTTCAGCTCAGGAAAAAAGGGAGCCAGAACGGGCACACGGGCTCCCTGAACTTCAGCGTTCTACTATTCCTACAAGATCTCTGGTAAAAAACCCAAAGGTGAGACTTTGGCAAACTGAGTTCCAACCATAAAAATCATAAACTCCAAACTAATTACTTACATAAACACTTTAGATTTAACTTTAAGTGATATATTGAGAAGGCTGTTAGTTGGTTGGTAACCTCTTAAACAAAAAAGAGGATTCCCATTTTGTTTAATATAGAGTTAGATCTTTTCAGATGTTAAATCCCTCTTGTTTATCTAGGTTGTGGCAAAACCCTGTCTCCAACACACAGCGCACTGGGAGCCAATGTCTTTTGGAGTCTGGCACCCCCGGTCAACCTCAGTCCTGGAAAAAAAAAAGTCAAATAACTTTCAAGATTTAATATTTTTAATGTATAAAGACCAACTTCCATCTGCAACCTCTGACCACATGACAGAAGATGAATATAATCCGTTTTGTGAGCCCCTCTGCATCTTCCCCTTGGCCTTCCGAAAAATTTGGAAAAGCTTTAGTCTCTGGCGCACCAAAGTGTTTAGGAATAAGCTTCACTTGGCCAAGACGTCTCTCCAAACCCGCCTGTTTATACTGGAACCGGTATGTTTTGTGTAAAAAGTGGCTTCATGTGACATTGATGTTTAATGTGGAAAACCATGTCCGACAGAAATGGTCACAGGTACGGGTACATCTCAATAGGATAGAACCATTGTTAAAAAGTTAATTTACTTCAGTAACTAGGTTCAAAAGTAAAGGTCTTGTGTTATATAGATTTATTACAGTTGGATTTAAAGTTGGATTGCCCACAGCTAATAAAAACCCATGATTCAGTTTCTCAGAACGTTTCACAAAGACCTAATTAAATGATTTTTAACACAGAAATGTTATGTTATAACCCTCAACAAGGATGGGATGATAGGCCATAAAATGTCATCGTTAAAGAAGCTGGATGCAAGCATATGAATGGAACGTTTTGTGAAAGGAAAAAAAAACTTTGTGGTAGAAAAAACGTGCACAAGCAACAGAGATAACCACAGCCTTGCAAGGCTTTTGCAGCAAAGACCATTCAAGAATGTATGATGAATCTAGATAAGGAGTTTACCTACTGAAATTATATAAAAAAATGTAACTACTTAAAAAATATTCAAAGTTATTCAGATAAACCTTTACTTGTCAGCATTTCTTTAGTCTATGGTATTGCATATTTAAATTAATCAAATATGAAAATGAATTACATTTTTCTTGATTGTTACTAACACTTGTATGTTATCTAGTGTCTGAGAGCAGCGTTGATGGAAATCAGGAAGATGTCATGCCAAATCACTGACACTAAGTTGTATTATGTGAAGACAGACCACACATACACACTGAAGGAGTTCTACGACACCCAGCTCAAACAGCAGCACAAGGTGCAGCAGTTTTACAGTTATTTATAAATCCTTCAGCATATTTGATGCACACACTTACTGTCTTGTCTTTGTTAGCCTGTTCTGAATTCTTTTGCCTATGTTTGTTTGGTCAGATACTGAGTGACCTTCAGCCGTTTCGGGACTTGGTGAGGGATGTGACAGTTTGTGCTGGACATGAATACCTGTTGCAGCATCAAACCACATCTGAGGATAAAGAGGAGTTGAATCTGGTTTTCTTTAACCGGGTCATTTGGTTAGTAAATTTCTTCTCTTCAATTCCATATTCTTAATGTTAGTGCAGGTTTTTTAACAAATTCTTTCACAAAGTTGACATGCTGTGTGAAATTTAAGTAAAAGCAGAATCTGGTGGAAAAGAAGTAATTTATATCTAAAAATCCATTTATTTCAAATTTTTTTAATGTTAAGAATCAGATTATTGTTCTTTTTCGTTTGTTTTTTTACAGAACAACATTGTAGTTTGTAAACTCAGTGTTCAATATAGACGTCTTAACTTTTTCTTAACTTTTTGCTGAAAATGAGATTATAAAACCATCTAAAAATGGTGTCTTTTCTCTAACAGAAGTTCACAAAAGCTTGAAAATGGCTGCTCTGCACATTCACACCGTTCTCTGCTTCAGCAAGAGCTGGTTTACTTTTGTCTCCATGTGCTATAATGCAGGCTGTTTTACGGTTTTTAATTGAGATAGAGATGACATTTGATCACATATGGAAGATGGTAAAAAGCTTATTATGTTAGAGGAGCTCCGTGGCAACCCGCTGATCAGGCAGAGCAGCAGAATGAGCTGACAGGGTGAGGATGCATGGAATTGGGCATGTCTGGAGACAGAGTTTTGGATGCTGCGCTTCTAGCTGAGCTTGGTTTAGAGCTGGCCGGCATGGAGCAGCTACCATCGCAGTTTTTTCCTACTAATGGTCATCCCTTGTGTAACAGAATAGAATATTTACAGCTTCTGGTACACAAGCACCATTCACACCTGGAAATAAGGGCAAAAAACATGGAGAGCCTTAGACGCATGTCAAAAAATACCTCCTTGTTATTTTCTATCAAACAACCCACACTAGCTGCTGCTGGCCATCGCCAGAACATTTCATCGATAAGATCTAGACAAGAAAAACAGAATTTAGTTTCACTATATTTTTCAGAAATGTTAAATAACAAATACATTATTTGTTACTTGCTGTTGCTTCTTTTGTGTGACATTTCCCGTCCTCCCATTAGCCTTTCAGTTATTTCTATTGAACCTAAAACTTGTAATATAATTCAATATATTTTAATATATTGCAATTTAGGCAGTCATATCAAATAAACGTTCAAATTTTTTGCTCCATTGCCCCCGAAAAAAAATTGATTATCTTGTTTTGTAATGGCGGTTTAATGATCCTCAAAACCTTTGGGATCTCCTCCCTCTGTAGATGATTACATGGTAGTGTTCAGAATAATTTGAATACCATTTTCTAAGCATTCTTATGGACATGAACTTCATTATTCTCTTTCCACCCTCAAAGAGTCACAAGCAGCAATTTACTAATAATTATTTCCCTGGAATTTTCTCTCTTTTGATGCTTTTAGTTTTTAAAGCAGGCCACTCTGTTTGGATGCATGGTTTTTATATTTGTTCATTTGTTTGTGTTTTGCATTGTTAAAATGCAAATAAGTGTTTAATTGTCTGTACATACCTGCATTCAGTTTAAATGTACCTAACCCAAGTTATGCTGGCCTAATTTCACCGGAACACAGCTAGCTGACTTTACATTTATTGAAGCAAATCTAATACATGTGTTCTCTGTTTTTAACCCTCCCAGCTTCATCCGTCATGTTGACAATTTGATTTTCAACTCAGTGCACTGCTTGGTGCTAAATGCAGTGGGTGTGCTCCTGAGTGTATTGCAGAATCAGGTAGGTCAGAAGCCTAGCCAAATCACCCCACAGGTCCGATGTGACCGCTCTGAGGCAGTTCCTGAAGAGAATGTTGAAAAGAATGTAGGACAGTTTTTAAGTATTTATTTCAGCAATGCCAGTTATTATCTACTGCTGATTATACTGGACATCGCTGCAAGTTATTGGTTTATGTTTGTGTCAAAGGTTCTTCCTGATTTACCTTTATTCATGTCTGAGCTAGTGCTGGAATCAGATATTTTGATGTACAACCCCTCAGAGGAAAACTTTCAGGTTTGTTTAGTTTTAAATTGTTCTACAATAAGTAATATTTTACTCATCAAATATGCATATGCAATATATTTGATTCCTAATTTATGTAGGAAACCATCAGAGAGATAATCAGGCAGTTTAAGACGACAGCAATGTCTGTGAAGTCCCTCACAGCAGACCCTGAAATGGATTTACTGAAAAAGTCTGAAAAGTTTAAGGTAAAAATATTCATGAACCTAATCTCATAGGTCTGACTAGATATTCAGGATGCATTGTGTTTACAGTGGGGAAAATTATTATTTAATTGAAATGTTTTTTTTAATAAAAATATTTCTAATAGGGCTTTTGACATGCAATACGCATCATATTTCTGTAACAACTAGTAATCCACAGATGCATAGAAATCAAAACAAAGAAGACATTTTGTGAAAAAAGTGGAAAGACACAGAATATCTATTAAAACATGTGGAAATGAAAAAGATGTAAAAATGAATAGAAAGCCAATAAAAAATAGTAAACTAACAGTATTTAGAACGCTTTATATTCATACTGTCTGGCTAGACCAAAATTCACCTTTATAAATGCCATTGCTTACATTATCTTTAGAGGAGTATTATTGCTTCACATGATCCCCAAAACACCCTCTAACTGAAGGATAGTAAAAGGAGAAAGGTATCTGGACATTCCTGATTAGAGTATAAAGATAAAATGAGGGCAGTTTTTTCAGCAGGGCAGTAATGCCAAACATTAAACCAAGATAGCACCTAAAAAGAAAAAAGAAATAAAGCTACTAGAACCTCTCACTTGAAACACCCAATTTGAATCCAATAGAAAATCTGTGACTTAATGAGTAACTGTATGAGTAACATAGAATAATGAGTAAAAGAGGTTCTTAGAACCTTTCAGAATTGATACAGTCTGTGCAAATGAATGGGCAAAAAAATCCCACTTGACCAGTGCATGTCAGTAGTTTTTCTATACAGGAGATGTCTTGAAGGTTTTATTACTTTAAAGATTTTTCAAGAGAGTATAATATTTCGAAATGTGTTCATTACTTAATATATGGACATATTTGTTTCCGTTTTACTATTTTTCCAGGTTTGGATTACTTGGATTGTTATTGAGATCCGCTGTGAGTTCGATGTCAAGAGCCTCATTACAAATGTCTTGACAGGGAAAACCAATTAATGTGTTCAATGCTTGTTTTCCGACCTGTCTGATGTTTTTTATGCTCTTGAAGGACAGTGTGCAAAGTGGACCGTCTTTGGATACTGTCTTGAAGGAAGATGGCCACCTTCGAGTTATCATTCAAAACATCAGGGTAGGTCTTTACTTTGCACAATTTCTTCTGAGTGTGGACTCTTTTTATTCAGACTAAAACTATATGTAGTTAACTTTATATGTAGTTAGTTGTAATTTTTTTTTTTTTTTGGATACCTCACCTTTAGGATAGCATCCAGTCAGCTTTTGATTCAGCCAAAGTGTACTCACACACATTCGACCATTTTCTGGCATTCTCAAAGAACAATGGAAATCTGGATCTTGATGCAGTGTGGCAACTGGAACCTGGTAATCTCCACAACATAACTACAATCTCAATGTTTGTGTTTCACTTGCTGCCTGCAACACAAATGCTTGTGTGTTTCACAATATTTTGTAACAGAAAACAGATTTTGGTCAATTCATGTTTTTTAACAGATACTTTGTTTTACCACATACAGTTGTAAAACTTTAGGAAAGCCCTAAATATTCAGTTCTTTATGAATACATCTTCACATTAACGTCTAATCTAATTTTTATCTCTTGAAAAGAAAAAGAGTTAATTGCATTTAAAAGGGTATTGGAGCGTTAGCCCCTTTAGCTGAATTAACTTCATTCAGACAATTCCTGTAGACATCTAATAGTTTCTGACATGGATGTGTGGAAGGTTTGTCCCACTTCTTACTTCAGCTGAGGGATGATTGAGAGGTTTTTCATCCCAATGAGTTTAAGCTTTAACTCTATCCAGGTGGTTCCATTTCCTAATTCTCACCCAGTTTTTGGTGGATTTACTGATAAATTTTGGGTCATGTTGCAGGGTCCAGTTCTGCTTCAGTTGTAATTTCATTTACAAATCATCACTTTTTTTCTTAAGCAGTCTTTCGCACACAGTAGAATTCATGGTGGCTTGTATGATGGTGAGCTGGACAGGTACTGCTATAGCAAACCATCCCTAAACCATGACACCTCAAGCTAATGTATCTGGTTTATGCCAAACATGTCCTCTGTTCTGCTGTCCAAATAATAAAATTTTAGACTCATCACTCTAAAGAACATTTTTCCAGAAGTCCCAGAAGTATTTGTCTCTCCATGGAAAATTTTTCTCTGGCACACAGTTTCATATCAACACCAGCAAGGGCTTGACGTAGGTTCCTTCATGATATTTGGGACTTCTTTTAGCATCTTGCAGGCTGCCTTTAGTGTGAACTTGCCCGAAAACCTTGGCATGCTAACAGCTGTTTCAAGTGTTTCCCATTTGTAGACTATTTTCCATACAGTAAAATGGCTGATTTCAAATTCTGTTCAGACCTCTTTAAATCCCTTTCCAAACTCATGAACTGCTACAATCTTCTTTCTGAAGGCCCTGGTAGCTCTTTAGATCTTACGATGGTGTTCACTCTCAGTTCAACATTCGGGATCACCAAACTAATGTCCCTTTTCGACCGGTTCTACTTTGGCCGGGTCCACTCAACTCAATCTGTTTTGCGAATGCTTCTAATACTGTCTTTTCCAGCTCGCTACTGGCTTTCTCGATCCCTGCTCGTCAACAGGCCTAGTGACTATTTATGAGGACAATCAAGCAGTGGGTGGCAGATGGGTAGATACTGTCAAAGAAAACCCTGTTGAGGCAATCTACAAGGCTAGATATGTAGCATAGTCAAGTTGCTGGTATTGATTATAATGTGACTTGAAATTACATCTGTACACATTCTAATGGAGCTTACAGCTCAATATGACTTAGAATAATAATTGTGCTTACAGTAAACTAAATAAAAGGGAGAGGGTGATCTTGATTATGTGCTGGAAGGTGATCTTTATATGCGGGGATATTTTTGTCATAACCAGTAATTTTTTCTTGTCATACTTGTAGCAAGACATTCACACCCAAAATATTTATTTTTCGATAGGTTTGGCTTTTTTCCCAGTTAAACTGTAACGTGTAGTACGGATAGTAGCAACAGTCTGAGCTGTGGATGTTCATAACTCTTTAGACAGTTTACTCTCGATTAACATGCATTGTGCCATTTCAAACACAGTTCCCAACACTGTCCCATTCTGATGGGGCAAATAAGGTGCTGAAGTTTCATGTCTAATGGTATTTTTACTGAGAAGTGACTGAAACCCATTAGATGTAAACTCGGTTGCATTATCTGATCTTATACATTAGATTTTTCCATAAGGGGCAACATCAGCAATGCACTTCTCTGTATTCCCTTTGCAGTATCACTCCTAGCTTTCATAAAATAAGTTTAGACAGCTCCTGAATAATTATCTGTAACACCTAAGATATATCTAAAACCGTCCTTAGATGCTGCAACACAAGAAAGTCTTAACGTTGTAAATTTACTGAATGAAATGGACTATGAATGTCAATATGCGACAGTGACTATGAGGACAATCAAGTTGCTCTTGCTCTCTCTAAAAATCCTGTTTGTTGGCAAAGGTGCAAACATAATGACATTCAAAATCATTTTGTCCGATCAGCACTCGGTGATGGAAAAAATGCTCTACTGTTCAACAACAGAAATGGTAGCCAATATAAAGAAAAAAACTGTAACTAAAGTAATACTGGATAAATTTGCGTGCTTTGTTTGGTGTGTTCATACATAAATGATAGAATAAAAAAGAGAGTAAAAGCTGTAAATGTATGGTATGTCAACCTAGGAACAAGTTTGGGTGTTGAATGTTATTGTCGTGGATGTTCTTGTTGACTTCCTGTTGTGGATGGAGTTACACAGTTGTTGGCAATTTTCAATAAATGGCCACAGGTAACTGGAGAGTAGTTCATGAAGGCCAAATATAACCGAAGGCTGTGCGTTTTCCTTCCATTTGTTACCGGCCTTTCCAGCCCATTAGAGATGGCAGCTTCAACACTTGGCTAAAGACCCCTCCAAACAGCGACATTAAAGCCTACTGCTCCTTTTGCAAAAACAAAAAAAGCCATAAAACTGGGAACCTTGTGTATTAGTGGTGGAAACACATTCAAAACCTGGCCAACACGTTACCCCTGTGAACGGCCAGAGACAGCTATCAGTCAGTTCTGCTGCCCTGGGCCTCGCTCCAGCACTAGCACTGGTACGTCCACACTTCCACAATTCCCGTTGAAGACCTCTGCATTGCCTTAAGGTCAGAGCTTACAATATGAGCAGAGGTTGCCAGGATTCTACACACAGTGACTAAACACCACTCGTACAGCACACATAACGAAATTGGGTACTTCAAAGCCATGTTTCTGGACTCATGCATGCCACATGAATTGATAACCCTGTGAAGCTACAGATTTTGCTCATGGACCGGCAACTGTTGAGAGAGGCTTTTCAGTTAATAAAGAAATCGAAACCTGCAACATGCAAGAGTAACACCCGACATGGGGGTGTTACCAAAGACCCTCTCACAAAAAACTCGTGAACTCAGCCAGGACCAAATACGGTCTTTTTCTTGAGAAAGACGAAAGAGTCCCTTGCACAGGGCAAAACGACAAAGGCCACGGTGGATTACTTAGACTCTATGTTTCTCCTTAAGTCTAAGTCTTAGAGGAACTCAGAAACAGGAGAAACACTATATAAACAGTTGCTGAAACTCTTTCCAAAGATGCAGACATTTTGTAGAGCAGGGTGAAGGCAAGGCTGGCAGTCAGATGGCTCAGCTGATAACGAAGTCAAACGCTCTAAGGGCTAGCAAGGAGAAAGCAGCTGAGCTCAAGAACATTGAAGAGGAGATTCTTGCCAAGAGAGAGGAGCTGAGATTTATGTAGTTTTAGTTTTTGCTCTAGTTTCTACAACAATACATGTAAACTGTGTTCGGTAATCATTTAGTCGGTTTGAATAAATACATTATCTTTGAAAGTAATTTTATAATTCTATTTCTTTGGTCTGTTTTTGTATGTGCTGATATTGGTCTTTCATTCACATTATTAAAAAGTCTTAAATTTGAGTTGGTGAAACCTGCAGAAACCCTGTTTTTTACATGACTACATATACATATCAATATATATATATATATATATATATATATATATAGCTGCTGCTCTGTGTTCTTATTTAGAGGACACAGAGGTTATATGGTTATATTTTAAGTCTTCTGCACCAAGATTTATCCATGAAATGTAAAATATATTGGGAAGGCATTTCTGTTCCTAAAATGCATTTTGTTAAGCAGGTGTTTTTAAATAATTGAATCTCTGCCTTGCTCATATCTTTGTTCTCTAACCTGCAGCACTGTTCTCTACTACATTTGCTGCTGCACTCCCAGGTTATGCTGACTCTGCAATTGTCAGACTAGTAGTGGGTCAACCTTTTTTTAAGATATTGACAAACATCAGCGAAAAGCCAGCAGTAAGGGTTTGGGTTCAATCTGTAAAATGATTTGCTTTTATTCATGTGTGTAGATTATGCAGGAGGTGGAAAATAACAGGTCTGTTTTCCAGAAAAGTCTTTTCTAGTGTTCAATTCAATTCAATTCGGTTTATTTATATAAGCGCCAATTTTACAACACATGTCGTCTCAAGGCACTTCACAAAACTCAGGTACATACATTCCAATTAGTCCTAACCATTGAACAGTGCAGTCAGATTCAGTTATTTATTCAAATTGGATAAAAAGTTTTTCTATCTAAGGAAACCCAACAGATTGCATCGAGTCAGAGATTTGTAGCAGTCACTCCTCCCAGATGAGCATGTAGAGACAGTGGACAGTCACTGGCGTTGACTTTGCAGCAATCCCTCATACTGAGCATGCATGAAGCGACAGCGGAGAGGAAAAACTGAGCCGGTTTAGGCTAATCCTGACTCCCCCTTACTCCATCCAACAGGGAGGAAAGAAGACGGAGGTAAAAATAAGGAAGACAGCTTAGGATAACCTAAGCCACTCTAACTATAAGTTTTATCAAAAAGGAAAGTTTTAAGCCTAGCCTTAAAAGTAGACAGGGTGTCTGCCTCACGGACTAAAACTGGGAGCTGGTTCCACAGGAGAGGAGCCTGATAACCAGTAAACCTGCAGTCTGAGAACGAAGTGCCCTGTTAGGAACATATGGAACAATCAGATCTCTGATGTATGATGGAGCTAAATCATTAAGGGCTTTATATGGGGAGGAGGGAATTTTAAATTTCTATTCTGGATTTAACGGGGACCAATGAAGGGAAGCTAAAGTAGGGAAATATGATCTCTTTTTTTTAATTTTTAATCAGAACTCTTGCTGCACTTTTTTGAATCAGCTGAAGGCTTTTAACTGCATTTTGTGGACATCCTGATATAAAAGAATTACAATAGTCCAGCCCTTGAAGTAACAAATGCATGGACTAGTTTTTCAGCATCAATCCTGGAAGGATATTTCTAATTTTGGCAATTTCTGGTGATGAAAGAAGGAAATCCTAGAAACCTGTTTTTAATATGGGATTTAAATGACATGTTTTGGTCCAAAAAAAAACACCAGGTTTTTTTTTACTTTATTATCGGAGGTCAATTTTTTAATGCCATCCAGGTTAAGGTGATTGACTAAGCAGGGTTTTTTTTTTAAAGACCCCCGGTCCAAAGACGACAACTTCTGTCTTGTCTGAAATTTGAAGCCAAAAATTTTAAAAGGTCATCCAAGTTTTTTAGTCTTCAAGACATGCTTGTAGCCTATCTAACTGGGGTTGGGCTTATCAGGGGGATTTATGGATAAGTAAAGTGGGGAGTATCATCAGCGTAACCGTGAAAATTTATCCTATGCTGCCTGAAAAAATTTGACCTATTGGAAGCCCCCTATAAATAAATAAAAGAGAATTGGCCCAAGTACTAACCCCTTTGGGTACCCCCACAATTAAACTCTGGAGTTTTAAAATGATTTATCATTTACATGAACAAAGTGGAATCTGTCAGACAGATAAGATTTAAACCAGCCTAGCGCTGTTTCCCCCTGATCCCTACAGCATATTCCAGCCTTTCTAAGAGAATATTGTGATCGACTGTACCAAATGCAGCACTGAGATCTAACGGGACAAGTACAGACACAAGTCCATTATCTGAGGGCCATAAGAAAAAATTTATTTTGGACTTTCAGCAGAGCCGGGTTTCAGTGCTATAAAAGCCTCTGAAGCCTGACTGAAACTCTTCAAACAGGTCATTGCTGTGTAAATGCTCACACATTTTGATTTGGGAAATTTTTTTCTCAAGAAATTTTTTAGAATAAGAATGGAAGATTGGATATCGGTCTGTAATTTTTTAAGTCATCTCGATCAAGCGAAGGGGTTTTTTAAACAAAGGTTTTTAATTTTAAAGCTACCTTAAAAGCCTTTGGTGGTACATACCCTTTACTAAAGATAAATTTTAATCATATCTAAAAATGGGGGTGGTAAAAACCAGAGGAAACACTTCCTTTAAACAATTTGGGTTTGGGATTGGGTCTAACATACAAGTTGAAGGTTTTTAGATAAAGCTAATATTTTCTTGATAAATCAGGGAAGCTCCACAGGATCAAAAACAGTTCCCAAACACAAAATTCAGGTTTTTTAACAGTTATTTCCCCAATGTTTTTTTCCTTGCTGAGGATGAAAATAATCATTTTGGGGTATGTCAAAAATTTTTTTTTTTTAATAGAATCAATTTTATTTAAGAAGGAAAATCCCAAAAAAGTTCATGACTGCCCAAAGACTTTTAAGGGGAATGGATGTCTCAACCCGGCTATGACTCTGTGTAAGTTTAGCAACTGTATTAAAAAGAAAACCTAGGAATATTCTTGTTCCTTTTTCTATTGATGATGAGGAAAAAAAGCTGTTTTTGGCTTGGTGAAGGTTTTTTTTATAAAAAAAGTAGGGTTTTTTTTCCAGATTAAGTAGGGGGGAGGGGGTCTTCTTTTAGGTGTGTTTGAGCGCCATTTTTCCCCCTCTCCAATTTTCTAACGTTTGTGCTTTAAAGTACCAGATTTTAAAATTAAACCCAAAGGAGCCCCCCGCCCCTATGAAAAATTTACCTTTTTTTTTCAAGGGGGGGCATTGTCTAATTCCCCCACGCAATGGTGAAGTAAAAAAAATATGAACAAAAAAAAAAATCAATTTTTAAGGGGAAAAAACAAAATTATTGCCCTTCCACTGTGTTTTTCAGTGGGTTTTTAAAAGGCTTAAAACCTGAATCCCCCTTAGGTAGAAACAAGGATTAAAATGGAGGGAAGGAATTTTAAAGGTGTTTTTGACAGATGATATGTCATTTGAATAAATCAGAAGGGTGCTACTGTTTTGATCTTTTTTTTATCTATCATTTTTTTCTTTTTCCACAAATTTTAAAACGGTATAATTAAAAGATAGCATTATGCAACTGCAAAATTATTTAATATTGCAAAGACATAAAATGTTGTAAATTCCCCTTTTTCCTTACTCCTATCTTTTTTATCTAACATTTTGATATAAACAAACCTCTCTGTGACCTTGGGTTATATCATTTTTGTCTGGTGTAGCAATCTGCTGCAGTGAGATTCACTCCAAAAGACTGAATATTGGCATGCATAGAAGGAATGTATAAAACAAAATAGCAAAAAAACGATGCATTCTAAACAGTTCTTTATGACATTATTCAATCAGGCGATGAAGTTATTTTTGCAATATTTTTGTGTAGATATTTGTTTTGTGATCAATGTTCTGGAATTTTTGAGTAATACAATTACTGCATGATTATTCCAATTGTCTTCTTCCTTTCTTAAATTTGTTTTGAGATATATTCTTGGAAAAAACAATGGAACAAAGAGTGTAAAGCCATATAGGGATAGTAGTAAAAAAAAAAGTATTCACAAATCTTTGGTCACACAAACCACTATAAACTATTTTGAATATACACTATGAAGAGCTGTGAACTACCTTACAGATTTATTTTGTCCTGTTTTTTTTTATGACACTTGAATGTTTGATTATCAACCAAATTTTAAAATCACATGACCCGAATAAATAAAAAAAAAACAGTTTTTTAATAATTGTTTCACTTTACTAAGGGAAGAATTTCTAGGCCAGAAGCCATATGCTGAGAGTGATCAAAAAAGGCATGGTATGCATGCTTGGACCATGGCTAGTAGCGGTCGAAAACTACAAGCTGATTGATACAAAATAGGGAAAATGTGTCTAGAGAAAGACTGCTTATAGACAGAGCATTCACACATTGGAAGTTTGAAGATGGACAACCCCTCATAAACAACACTATCAATCACAGTAGGTCATCCAGGTGTTAGTTTTACACCAGATCATCAATATGTTTATTGGCAAATGTGAGATTTTCCTCGGTTTTCCCATTAGTGCTATTTTTTCCTTGTCTGAAAGTTGTTGTTAAATCATGAACACTGACCTTAACTGAGGCAAGTGAAGTCTGCAGTGTTGTGTTAGATGTTCTTGGTTCTTTTCTGGATGCGTTGTTAATTCATGTTCGTCTATGTACTGGCAAGCCACAGACTCCTAGGAAAGTTAAGCATGTTGTTAAGCATTTCCATGTTGTCCTTGCTGGGTCTTTCTATTTTTTATTTGGAGTCCCAAATCCTTAGAAATTCCTTTTTAACCATTTCCAGACTGAGACGTCAGTAGCTGTGGTTTTGAATTTTTATATGTCAAGGCATGATGTGTTGCCCACGACTAGTAAAAACTGTATTTTTGGCTATTACATTTTATTTAATGATCTGAAACATTAGGAGTCATATCGTACAAAATAGCAGGTTTGTTCCTTGTTGACTTTTTCTTGCAGATTTGACCTTTTTTGCCAAAACCCTGGAGTTATACCACAGTAAACATAAGGAGGCCTTAGCTATCCAGGAGACGAGGCATCTTGGCTTACTGCTCGTGGACCAAACACAGCTCAAACAGAAGCTTGTGTCTTCTACACTCTGTTCTCTGGAGGTCAGAACTAGTTTCAATGGAAACATGCGCTGTATACAGAGACATTTTATCTGACTGCATTTTAATTTACTGAAGCACTTTGCTATTTTTTTCAATAGCTTTGCGTATTTTGCTAAATAAACTTCTACTGGCTTCCTTTGGTTACATATTTAACATGTCTTTTCAACCTAGCATGCAGAGTTGCAGCAGTAAGTCAAGATTGATGCATGAGTTTAAAAAAATAAGGGTTTCAATGGAAAATGGTACGCTAAACTGAGAGAGTGCAATGCAAATTCTTGCACTCTGGGCAATGGCACTAAGATTATATTCAGCAATGCTTGTCTTTGGTTACAATAGAATTCTGACAGAATAGCTGGGAGGCCATTTTTCTTTTAATAAAACCCTGCTGACATTATATTGTAAGCAATGTTCAGTCCCACAGGAAGGCATTTAATTAGAGAAATACTTTCCAGTCCAACCAAAGGTCAAATTAACATTTTTATTAGACAAGTCAAAGGTGCGTTGTAGAAGTCCTTGTTTCTCATCTTTCCTAGGGCTTCCATGAGATGCTCACACAGCAGACTAGGAAGAAAGTAGATGTCCTCCTGGCTAAGGTTGGTGAAGCCAAGAGTAAACTGGAGAACTATCCTTCTACAACAGAAGAGATGGCTGAGCAGCTTATATTCCTGGATGAGATTGAGGACGGGGTAAAGAAGCAGATTTCTCCTTTATTGTACAAAAAACCTTGCTCCTTGTAACTCAAGCAAGTAAAAAAACATTAATGTAGTAGAAAATAAATCTTTTTACTGCAATCCATATATATAAATCAGTGTTTTCTCTCTTTTCTTTTATATATATATATTTCTTTTCTCCATCTCACTAGATCTTGGAGTTACAAGAGCAGCACGACAGTGTTTCCAAAGTGTACAATCTGTTCAACACGTACTCTGTTACCATCCCACCTGAGGACCTTGTTGATTTTGCCACATTGCAACCCACCATCTACTTGCTGTATGATTTAATTGACGACGCGGTGGCAGAGAGGGACACGAGCATGGAGAGGTTTATCAGCTCGCTGGTAACAGACCAAAATAAACTGCAAGAAGATGTCACAAAAATGGCATGTGTGTTGCAGGTACAACATATGGAAATATTGTATTTCTTTTTGCTTTAATGCTGAATATTAAAAGTAGAACAATATTCAAATAAGTATGTTGAAGTAACATGGAAACATGTTTGGTTTTCCAATTTTCTTTAGTTTTCCTTATTCAGTGCTTTATAAGGGGTCAAAATCCCAATAATGCTAAATAAGTGCATTAAAAAATGCATATATTTTAAACTCATGCTTTATTTTTGATTTACATCCCAACTTAGTTTGAACATCTCAGCTGTCTGTAATGTGGGTTTTGACTGCTAAATGAAGGGCTATCTCACTACTTTTTTGGACTCTAGACAACTTTGAATTTAGGTTGTACTGGACCTGTTGTAGACTAGGACTGGTTAAAATTTCAAGCAAACCATTAAAACCCTTTTTACATTTTTATTAGCAAGAATAAAGAAAAATGTGTCTGCAAACTAAAAAATATAGTCTCATTAGAATCAGACTTTTTTTTCAATTAGTACGTGACTTTTTGAAATAATCTCTGTTTAACAGAAAAAACTCCTCACTCATCTTAATCTAGCCACTAACCAGCTAACTGTTAAGAGACTCACCTCTGACCAACGCACTGGTGTGGCATGTGATCAAATGAGCGTAATTTGATTGGCTGAAAGCCACTCTGTTCGATCTAGTGCTGATTGCTTTGGCTTGCGTCATCAGAAGGTCAACACATTTGCAGGCAAATTTTTGCAGGTGAAATTTTTGCTGGCAAATTAAATAAAACAAAACAATCACATACATAATTGTCCTGGTTAAAAATCCAGTGTTATAAATTCAATTGCTAAAATAGTCTGATTCTAATGAGACTATATTTCTTTCATAGCAAACTGCTTTAACAAATCTGCATTTAGTGTAGGATACTCCCATCTTTATGAACAAATCATTGAAAGTCCACGAGTTATAGATTTTGAAATAGAGCATTGTTTTTGTTTATACAAAAAAAGCGGTGAAATATCCCACTCCAACAAATCAGAAGCTAGTTTATCATGGTTTTGTTTCATTGTTTTTGGAACCTACAGGTAATAAGACCTGCTGAAGGTCAATATTTTGTATTCAAATGTTCTAAATGTTCTAAAAACCCCAGGAAAACTTCAGAAAGTTTAGACTGCAATATTATCAAATTTTGTAATTTGACTTGTTTAGAAACCCTGTTTAAACCTTAATATGCTCAGTTTTTGTTTAGAGAGGTGTTCTTTTCTGTGTAGAATCCAGACTTCTTGGACACCAATGCAAACTCCTCCAAAGTGCGTTCCATTTTTGAGAAGATCCAGATTTCTCTAGATGAGCTGCTGGCCCTGGCATTGGCCTGTAGTTCATACGAAAGGAAATTCAAGGTGCTAAATATGTTCCGTGGTACCTAATTAAACATCACCTTAATGTTATGCTGGACTACCGTGAGTTGTACTGTTATTTTTTTACAATCCCAACCAAACTCCTAAGTAAATCTTTCTTTCTGCTCTCATGGGTAAAGCTGGAGAATACAAGGTTTGATTTACTGGAGGAATCTACAGCGAAATTCAAACTGATCCTGCTTCTGTGGGACTCTGTGGAGGAATGGGACCGTCTAGAATATGAATGGCAGCAGGTTAGATGCTTTAGTGCATTGTGCATATAAACCTGAAAATGCCTACATTGTAAAGTACAGGGAGACCTTATGTTGTATCCTTCTGTTCTTTTAACTTCCCCCAAGAGCCCACTGAAGCAACTGGACCTGATGCAGTTCAACATGCAGATTAGCAATTACAACCAGTACGTTGAGCAGCTGGAGAGGGGCCTGCCTCCGAACTGTTCAGTTCTACATTTGAAAGATGAAGTGGAAAGAATGAGACAGAAGGTAGGTAGGACAAAGTTCAATTTAGAGACCTAATTTTTAAGGAACTTCAGATTTTATCTTTTGCCGTACTATGTTTCAAACAGCTTTTTCTTGTGGTAATGTCTTCCTAACATTACCTAAAGGAAGTATTACTAATTGATTCCAAAGTTTATTAGAACTGTATTTTTTTGCAGCTGCCGATCATCACTAATCTGTGTAACCTGTGTATGAAACCGGAACTGTGGGTGACTTTGGAGAGTTTAGTAGGCACCTCTCTGGATGTGGAGGAAGTTACTCTCGGTACCCTGGAGGAACATGATGTATTCTCATATGGAATGGAGATACTACAGATATTAAATTAGCAGACTTGGAGCCAATTTCAGTCTGTTATTTTGTGTGTGTGTGTGTGTGTGTGTGTATGTACATGTGTGAATCTACTTATACCCCTTAAGATTGTAAATGCATTACCCTTAACAATATACAGTATAAAGCAAATAAAATAGTCACACAAGCACATCATTCTATAGGTCAGATCTGCTAAACCAGATACATTGTTTAAAGAAAAAGTGCTGATGAAATGATCTAAAGTGAACACTGGCAATACAAATGCAGAGTTAGGAGCTAATTATGTTTCTAGATTAAACATAATAGGAGTGATGTTCACCCTGATTACAATCTTCTGAGTTGTTTAAAATGTTTTAATCTAAAACAAAGTTCAGCATGTGTCTGTCACATTCATTAAAAAAACCAATATATACCAGCTGGAGGTCACTTTTACTTATTTAGCTTTAATCAGCGGTCACAATCACTTTAATGAGTCAGCTGGACTTAACATGGATCAGAACCAAAACAAACAGAAATAGGATGAAATGCAACTCTTTAAGGACATTATGTACAGTTAGATTAACAGATCAAAGTTAGATTCACATGTGAGATGAGAAAATGTTTTTAAACTACTATCCGCATACTTTATGAAAATAGATCACCACCAAGGGACATAAATGGATACACAATGATATAAGCACGGTTTGTGTATAGGTACTAAAAAAAGAAGGAAGGAATGAAAGGCGTGTAGGTATGACAACAAAATTACCTGTAGCCAAGTAACACATGCTTGTTTTAACTGCAGCACATTAATTAAAACCATACTGTGAAACAATTATTATACTCACTCTGAACCTCCCTTATTGGCTGCATTCCTCACAGCTGTTTTCCCCAACTTCATCCAAGATATCCAAAATTTTCCTAGTTTGGAAATTCTGGTTTGAGATCTTGAAGATGTTTTTGACTTATGTTTCTAACAAGAAAATCATGTTAACACCAAGATCACAAGCAAGTCTGATACGCTACAAAACATTAGATTCTTAGAAACTTACCAATGTATTTTAATGGAGAACATTATTTTAAATGGGTTTCGTCTACTATATAAATACAGTTATTACAAATCTCATTCTTAGTGTTTGCAATGGCAGTGTTGTCACAATAATAAAGAAAACTGAATTAGCAGTTTTTTTATTTTCAACCTTGTTTTTGGTATTTTATCTCTACTCTGGCAAATGGATTGCAACCACAATTTCAGTGTAGGAGTGTGGAGAACACGGTTGTGAAAGTAGGAGGTCGTAACACATAATTTAAACCTTGGTGGAGAAATTTAAAAGCTATCAGCAAAATGAGGAGATGCCCACACACTTACTCTGTCCAGAGAATAGCACCAGTTTTTAACCATTATTATGGAAAAGCGTTCGCTAAGAACAGATGCTCTTAATAAGTAGTGAAGACCCAATCAGGTAAAGCATCAAATAAAAAAACTGATTTATTCCTAAATAAGGTACTATTTATTATCTTTTCATTTTTCTGGAAAATGATTCTCCCTTTGCAGTCCCAAAAGAATTTCTAGTTTCTTAAAGGCAGAAAGAGTTTGGTGTGCGGAGACTTCAGGAGGAGCTGACAAATTAAAACGAACTGTTTACTTTCTTCCTTTACTAATTATCTGCGATCTTTGTTCATGCCATTTTGCACGCCCTTATGCAGAGTCGAGTTAAGATTTAACTACTGAAACACCACATCTGGACGCTGCAAGATAGTGTGATCCTTAATCAGTGTCTGACCAAAACTAGTAAATCAAGCTTGAGAAGAATACTATTTAAATCCTATCTTTGTTATGATCCCATTTTGTTTTTATTTTAAGTAAATCAGTTTAAACATTATGCTTTCAGATGCTGAATCCTGGTAATTTTTGCCTTCAAATAAATATCCTACGTGTATTTTTTAAATTTGTCTTTTAAAAGACTTTAAAACTGGAGATAATACTTGGAGGTCAGCTTATTTTTTAGCTTCCAATGAGTCATGCGGATGAAAGATGCATAGAAGACCACGCCATTGTGTCTCCTGGTGACTTCTGGGAAGTCTTTATCTTGAAAATGCACTGGTAACAGTCAGGTACTACAGCCATGTCTCACAGAAATTGTTTGGTAGAACAACAGTAGTGTTTGACTATCACCATTTGTATATTTATCTTTCTTACCTGTGAAGATGCTTCCAGATGATGGGGATTTTCACATGATATGAAACTCACCAAGTTCACAACGGACAAGGTGCAGACAAAGCTGGTTCTCAATAATCAGACACGGATATAAGCTTAAAAAGCTCCCAGTGATTTTTGTGCAGGAAGTTAAAGCTTGTAAAACTCCCTTATCTAGATTTGATTTGAATCATGCTGGATTAGTTCTCAAATTTTATACTGCACTTCCCCCTAGTGGCTAAAAATAAAAGGGAAATACTTGATCTGTGAATGTAAGGCTACAGCTTACTTGCTTTAAGAAATGTTTTTATTCCTGCTCATTCTTAAATAGTGCCTTCTTTTTTTTACCTAACTGCCTTTTCCTTTTCTTAACCATCATGTTTATGTTTCATTTCAGCAAAGTTGACCTTAAAGAGTCCAAGAGAGTCACTTTCATTTCAGTCACATGTGTTGTACATCTATTTTGAAAAAAATTGTGCATTATTTCTTTATTTGTTGATTACCTGCATGCTCGGTTAGTAGTGTTTGCCGTTTAGATGCTGTCTAATATAATATTTTGGGCCACATCTTCTACCCTAAATGAGGGAGGAGTGGGAATTTGCAAGAGGATAGTGGTTTCATCCATTGCAAATGAAGAGATTTACAACATTATTTAAACAGTTGTTAGTCTACAGTACAGTAAGTTTCAGATTTTTTTCAAATAAAACATTGGGATGTTTTGTGTAAAATATAATTCACGTTGAGAGCAATATAAATAAACAATGTGTTAAATAATTTGTAATGATGTCAAACCCTCTAAATGATTTAAAAAAAAAAATTCTCACACATTGGATATTAGCACAGACTGGAAGCCTGTTGTGAGTTTTATCTGCTTCCGTTTATAGTGGAATAATGTAGTTTCTTCTTTTCTCTCTTTCTCACTCTCTTTCATAAAATGCATTGTCACTACCATCAGTTCCTTCAGTCTCCAACTTGGCTTGGCTAGCATGCTTGGGATAAATTAAAGCCACCGAAGACTTGGCAAATCCCCTGGCTGTCCAGTTTTTACCTAGTCTGATGGACAAAGATGCAATTTCAACTTAATAAAATCATAAGTAATCTGATTGTGTATAGAATACCACAGCAAGTAAGCCAGGAGTATTTACAGAAGAAATAAAGTCTATTAAAATTGTAGGTAAACAATCATATCTAAAAACCTGACAAAGCTAAATTAAAGTGTTCACTTAACCATCACTATTCTTCATGTGTATGATAATTGTTAGTATAAATTGTTTCCCTTCTTACATGTTGTGCATTTCACACAGGGTGTTGTTATTTTTTATATTTTAATTTACTATTTTACAGTAACCAGAGTTCCTCCCTTTTGTAGTTACACGTTAGCCTCACAAAGTGGCACTATAGCATAAGAAGTCAGGCCTTCCACTTAGTTCCCCTTAAATTCAGCACTGCTTTATAAAGCTCTTAGTACAATGCCATCCATTTTAATGTTAGCATCTTTGTCATTTCAAGTGTCTTTTTCATGCACATTGTATTTATAACTCATATCTCTTATAGACAAAGGGGTGCTTCTTCAGAGGTGTAAGGAGTAAGTAAATATGTCAATATAAGGACAAGATAATAAGATAATGAAGATTAGCAAAAATGAAAAAAAATCATGACAAGTATCGAGATAGAACACCTTGTGTAGTAGGCTGATAATACTCTCATATGACAATGTATAAAATTATTAAAAACCAAAACAGAATGTATTTTGTATTGGAAAATATTATCCAAAGCACTGTTATAGTAAGAAATCAATCAGCGAGGTTTATTCAACTTATTTTATACAAGTAGAACAAAGTTTCCAGGGAGTGCCAGAATGTTTGCTCTGTCACTCTCAGAGAGTTGAGCTTAAACACAGTTGGGTACATGGCAACACAGGACAGGAGAAATTCCAAATATTTATGAATCTGACACTGAGAAGCTTCTCAGCAGTCAAGTTATGAGAACTGACTTGTTGTTTCTCTGTTCTGTTCAAGACAGTCTGTCTTTGTTTTATACAAAACTGTATACAGCAAAGTTCAGTCCATGAGATGAGAAGATATCAGCAAGAAAAAATGTTTTCTACCACAATTTGGAAAAGGGTTGACTAAAAAAGCAGGGTAAAGTCTAAAATAATCACTAACAGAATCACATTAATGCTTGTAAGGTGGAATAAAAATAGGTCTTAAGATTTAAAAAATCCGATAAAGTAGCTTCTCTATCAATAGGTATGGAGTTCGAAAGCTCGGGGGCATATGTGGTGAACTGTATAAGTGGATAAATGTCTCACTACTGAAGTTTAAACATAATGCGTGTTAGGACCAGTATTAAAATTCATATCAATCTAACCAAACAAAATATATTATTTTAATCAGTCTTAAATCTTTATAAATCTTCTTTTGAATGGTAAATTCTCCTTTTCATAGAACCTAAACTGAGTAAAAGGAATCAGAGGAATACATTTTGAAAATATATATATTTTAGAATCATGATATTAACACTTCAATTATAAAATGAATGAATTTATTACTTCCAATAACTAATATAATCAACTAATACTCTATTGGTAATCACTCTAAAAATAATGACTAACAACAAGACATGAATAAATAAACTTAAAATTGAACTGAATTCTCAGAGGGTTGGCACCAGCGGCACACTTTTCCACTTAGTTTCCCTTTGTAACACTGGGCCGAGCCTTTTTTGTAGCAGGACTTTAACCATGCTATGCTTAGAACTATACTAGTACTATACTCAGTACTATAGAAATTTTACCAACATGTACAGTATCCAACCAGAGGCAACAAGATCCTGGATCACATGTACACAAGTTTAAAAGACTAATACAAAGCCTTCCCCAATCCGTTTCTTGGATAAACTGGCAGTGTTGCCAAGCCTGCTTCTTATAAGCGACTTTTGCCTTGTTTATCTCTAAAGTCGCTTGCAAATCACAGGTTGCAGTTTTTGGGGCTTGTTTTTTGTCTCCCTTCTGATTCTGCAGGGGTGAAATATGTGCTCACCATGCCTTTTCTTTGAAACAGAGTTTAAAGAAAGTTTTTGTTGACTCTGTTTACTGTCATTTTGATGTTAAGTATGCAAAATGCACTTTGCTTTTGATCAGAGTTTAGATGTATTCATTCAAGTTATTCACATTTTTATGGTAGAAGTGTTTAGCATAATTTTGCTGTTGCTTATGTACAACGGCATACTAAATAGATACCTTTATACTGTTTACAAGCAGCCTCTATTTTACACAGTGTGTCGTGTTGCCCATTTAGATTTTTTTTTTTTTTTGATAGAGCTAATTGCTTGTTTCTCTCACGAGATCTGGCAACACTGATGACTGACCATCTCTCATTGCTTCTGACACCAGCATACAGACCCCTTGTCCACAAGTCAAGACCCACTATACAGACTATAAGAATCTGGCTAGAGAAGGCCAGAGCACATCACCAGGTCTGTTTCGAATCCACACACTAGGGACTATTTGCAGAAGCAGCCACCTATGACACTGTACTACATTAACAGCTGCATAGAAAATGTAATAGTGAAGAGAGAAATATAGAAGTATGCTAATCAGAAACACTGGATAAACAAAGAGGTAATGGAATTACTCAAAGTATGGAATAAAGACTTTAAATTGGAGACACCACACCATACATAACCATAAAACAGGAATCAAGAGAGCTGAACACTCATAAAAAATCTGTAGAGGACCACTACTTCACTGACACCAGGGGCATGTGGCAAGGCTTTAGGGCTCTCACAAATTACAAATGTTCACACTCCCCCACCCACTCTTATGTTTTGCTATCCAACAAGCTCATCAACTTCCTTGCCAGGTTTCATAACAGACAGTGACCACAATTCCTGAAGCGGGGGAGGAACAGCTTCTGACTCTGAGTGCACACGAAGTCCAACGTATGCTGTGGAAAATCAACCCATGCAAAGCAGCTTGTCCAGACGGTCTCTCAGGCCAGATTCTCAAAGATAGTACTGAACAACTTGCAAGATTTTTTTCTGACATTTTCAACTTGTCTCTGTCTCAGTCCCAAACTATCTGAAATCTTCCAATATGGTGCTGGTACCAAAGAAAACCAACACGACCTCCCTGAATGACTTTCAGTAGCAGTCACACCAACAGTAATGAAGTGCTTTGAAAAACTGGTCCTCTCTCAAACTAAAAGCTACATCTCAGTTACACTAGACCAACACTAGTTTGCGTACAAGGAAAACAGATCTGAAGAGGACACCATCTCTCCACCTTTTTACACTGCACTGACTCACCTGGAGGGGACAGGGCACTAATAGGAGGATACTACACTCACCGACCACTTTATTAGGTACACCTGTCCAACTGCTCGTTAACGCAAATTTCTAATCAGCCAATCACATGGCAGCAACTCAATGCATTTAGGCATGTAGACATGATCAAGATGATCTGCTGCAGCTCAAACCAAACATCGGATTGGAGAAGAAAAGTGATTTAAGTGACTTTGAACGTTCATGGTTGTTGATGCCAGATGGGCTGGTCTGAGTATTTCAGAAACTGCTGATCTTCTGGGATTTTCACGCACCATCATCTCTAGGGTCTACAGAGAATGGTCTGAAGAGGAGAATGGCCAGACTGGTCCAAGCTGATAGAAAGGCAACAATTGCTCAAATAACCACTCGTAACAACCAAGGCATGCAGAAGAGCATCTCTGAACGCACAACATGTTGAACCTTTAGGCGGATGGGCTACAGCAGCAGAAGACCACACCAGGTGCCACTCCTGTCAGCTAAGAACAGAAAACTGAGGCCACGATTCGCACAGGCTCACCAAAATTGGACAATAGAAGATTGGAAAAAAATCGCCTGGTCTGATGAGTCTCGATTTCTGCTGCGACATTCGGATGGTAGGGTCAGAATTTGGTGTCAACAACACGAAACCATGGATCCATCCTGCCTTGTATCAATGGTTCAGGCTGGTGGTGGTGGTGTAATGGTGTGGGGGACATTTTCTTGGCACACTTTGGGCCCCTTAGTACCAATTGAGCATCGTGTCAACGCCACAGCCTACCTGAGTATTGTTGCTGACCATGTCCATCCCTTTATGACCACAATGTACCCATCTTCTGATGGTTACTTCCAGCAGGATAACGCGCCATGTCATAAAGCACGAATCATCTCAGACTGCTTTCTTGAACATGACAATGAGTTCACTGTACTCAAATGGCCTCCACAGTCACCAGATCTCAATCCAATAGAGCACCTTTGGGATGTGGTGGAATGGGAGATTCGGATCATGGATGTGCAGCCGACAAATCTGCAGCATCTGTGTGATGCTATCATGTCAATATGGACCAAACTCTCTGAGGAATGTTTCCAGTACCTTGTTGAATCTATGCCACAAAAGATTAAGGCAGTTCTGAAGCCAAAAGGGGGTCCAACCCGGTACTAGCAATGTGTACCTAATAAAGTGGCCGGTGAGTGTATTGGTGGACTACAGCTCTCCATTTAAGACTGTTATCCCCTGCAAACTGACTACAAATTTCCACTGGTTGGGACTGAGACCATCACTCTGCAACTGGATCCAGGACTACCGGACAGAACGCTCTCAGGTGGTAAGATTGAGCTGCTTCACATCCTCGAGGACCACTATGCTTTGTGTGTTCCAGATGATGTCAGCTGAGATGTGGACACCCAGGAACTGTTAGTTTTCAGCTCTCTCAGCCTCTTTGGTGTTTATCAAGAGGGGAATGTGTGTCGTACGCTTCGATTTCCTGAGGTCTATTAGTATTTGTTTTGTCGATGGATCATTTTCCTGGTTTTCATTCTGTAGTGGGGCAAATCGGTTTTGGAGGGGAATTACAGCTGGCTCACTCCTATCAGCTGTTGTGACAACAGCTCAATGTCGAAGTCTCTTTTTCCTAAGGGAAATGGGGGCATTTCTCCATAATTCTGGCCATTGTTATTTATTTAATTGCAGAGATCTTCCAGTTAGTCTTCTTCCTTGATTTTTGGCCTTGCGCCTAAAACATGCCAAGGTGGGCTGCCGGTGGGTTTATTCTCGGTGTTCTGTTTGCTGGCAGAGTCTTTGAGCTGGCTGTCATTGTTTGGGATCACAGGGAGAGTTGAATTATCGCTGTACCCCATATTTACCTCAATATTCACTGCTAGTTGATGGAGTTTCATCTCGAAAACAGCCAATTTCTGTTCAAGTTTGTTGAAGTCCTCTGTGGTGAAGAAAGCCATCTTGTGCTGATTAGCTGATGTTGACTTGTCCTTCTTTCGGGTTCGATTAAATATATACATATATATATTAAATATATATCCACTGACCAAAGCTCAAATGGCATGCAAAAAAGCATGTATAACTTTTCAATTGCTTGTTGCGTTGACACCAGACTGGCTACAGATGTGACTCAGATGTTGTAGGTACAATTTATTGTGTTTATTTCCTTCTTTACAGCAAGAGTAAGAGGTTTTGTATGATAACATCCGTTTTTCTTTTAGGCGGAAATAAGTTTTTGGGAATTTAAACCTCATTTATGTAGGTTCAGAATAATTTTCTCTCAAATTTTCACATCCACATCATCCTCCAGGACCATTCTGTTAGTTGATACCAAGATTAGTAGTTTAGGCCATTGTACAAGTTGAGAAATCCCTTGTAAAATATGAGTATGCTTTTTTGGGAAAATAGACCATCAGACTTAAGAGGTTAAAGGTAATCTTACAGTTTATGTGCATAAATTTTAAATTTGTAAATTCATGACTTAACTTTAGGGAAGGTTTGGAAAAGAGATGAAAAAGGCTTTGATGCCAATAAATGACCTGAGTCATAGTTGTGTCACCTCTCTGGACTGGGTCCCTTAACCTGCTGTTAAACAAAAAAAAAAAAATCACAAAATCTGTTTGACCCAACCTCAACCTTGTCTCTCTAAAGAGGATTTGGCTATGTTCATCTTGACCAAGGTGTAGGAGTTCGGCCAGTTCCTCTCTTTTGAGTTCAGTACCAAATTACTGGCAATTCAGCAATCTTCCTGAAAGATTAAAAGGAGATTTCAGTGAATAAAATAACGCTGCCAAATTTTGAATAGGCCGATCAAGTTTGTTTATTGACTTGACTGGGCACAGCATCTGGGTTTAGCATGTTGGCCAGTCACTCAGTCATTGTCTGTCTCTTTCCTTCCTCCATTTCTTTCTTCCTTTGACTTAGTTGTCAGAAACACAGGCAGAAATCAGAAAATGTGTTTTACATGTCTACATTAGATAGCCATATTTTTTCAAAACCATTTGTACACTTTTCCCAGGGAGAGTACGCCAGAGATAAATTACAAGGATTGGTTGGAAGCAGAAGTCAAGGACCCAGAGTGATCTGAAACATTCTTAGCAAGGGAACAGGACAAAGTTACATTCTGTTAAAGTTTTAACTTTTACAGCCAAAAGATCCTTACTCCAAGAGAATTGAAATTTAACAATGTTTTAAACACTTTATAATAGCATCTTTATACTCTTTGCCTTTTGGACAATCTCAAAAACACTGTGGAATTAATATATGGCAGAATAATCTCATCTCAACGACATTTATACTAGTCTTGGTCAAAATAGGGATTGATCGTTTATTATTTATATGTACGTAGAAGCATCTTAAAATCAATCATAAAACATATAGGAAGCCATTGCAAAGCAGCTAAAAAAGGCTGAACTTTGCTCTCGTCTTTGTTCAGGTGAGTTGCCTTAATTTAAAAAATTTTAAAAGCTATATTCTTCCACTGCCACTGTTTTTTTCATTAGAGAGGCCTGCAAAGAGAGCATTTGAACCATTATAACAGCTTGAAATAAAAATATAAATCAGGTTTAATGCATCTCTTTAAGTCCAAGATGATATACTTTTGCTTCTGAGATAGAAAAATTATGTATTCATCACCTTTTTATGTGGTACTTAGACTAGATCAAGCCAAGACTTGTGAACTTGTAATCCCAAAAGCTATGCCCCCTGGATTTTCATCATTGCATTTTTTTGTCCTTTGACAAGATGTTAGAATTTAATATGAAACCTCAGCAGGTTCGGGACTGAGTGGATTCATATTTAGATGTGCAATAATGCTATTATCCATTTTAATACAACATCCGCTTCGAAGCATGCCCATATTTTTCTCCTTTGGTCCCTATTGTTGTCTAAAGGTAACCAACTCTGAGACTGTGTTGTTAGAGGATATGTTAGCGGGGTGGAGATACGAAACACTGTTTGCACTCTTTTGGCTCACTCTTCAGTGAACAGGGCACCATGCAGACAACCAATTTTATGAGCCTGTCAAAACCAAATGTTCAATCTACGATTCCTCCCAGTGGTAGAGTACAGTTTAGCATTTTGACCCTGGAATAGTGTAAATGCCTGAGGAATTTTTTAAGGCCTGATTGACATGTAACATTAACAACTGGGTGATTGGTGATGGTTCTGTTGATGGCCTATGAACATAGGCAAAATGGCAAGACTCTGTGTTGCAAATAAATAAAACGTACTACATTTGTGTATGTATGATGTTTTTCTGAGCTCTTTGATTTGGATTGTATTCACATCTTCCTACTTGTGTCATAATGGAGTTTTCCTAGACTCTGAGATACACAACCACGAGGACAAAGACAACGTTTTAACAGTTTATTTAGAAACCCAGATAAAGGGTTGGACTGGAACCAAGGCTGGAGCTGGTGGACAAACGTGGGGTCTCTCTGAAAGAGAAAAACAGAAGCTGATACACACTCGGAGAAACTGTGAATCTGTTCATTAGATTAGGGTGTAAACGGAGACCAGAAAGGTTCCACGACTTCCTTCAGTGAAGGGTGATCTGCAAGGCAGGGGAAGAAAAAACTGCTTGGAAGCAGGACTACAGAGAAGCAGAGGTCTAGCTGTTACCACACCAAGTGAGAAAAATGAGCTTACGCCTCCTTCTGGGTTTTCACTCCATAAGTAGCCCAGCTGATTGCTCTCAGATGAGCAACACCTGTGCAGCAGCACCTGCCTGTCACACCCTGCACAGAGAAAACACAGCACACAAAAACAGCCTGCATGCAGCCTGTACACAAACCACCGTGGATATGACAACTTAAGTAAATGATGTCAAGAGCCTTCAAAAATCTTTCGAAAAATAACATAAATTTACTCTAGATTATACTGAAAGGCATCCAGTAGATTAAATGAACACTGATATTACTCATGTTTTTAGTTCATTTACTTTTTTTTTACTTTTAACATGCTGTATTTTTGTTAATGCTGAATTTAAAGCCACCCAATGATGTTCATTGTTGGATACTAATTCTGGCAGTGGACAGTAGTTGACTGTACCTTCACCAGTTCTTAATGCATGTTTTTGACATTGCTTTTTTGGATGTAAAGACAAGATTAATGTAAAGTCACCGTCCTAAAAAAACAACAAATAAAAGCGTTATAAATATTGATAATACTGAATATTTTAGGAACATGCTGACATGAAGCATATTTAATGTATAAAGTGTTAAAAATGTACAAGTTTCACATTTTAATTATGCTAATAAAGCTTTTATTCAACATATACAGTGGGTAAAAAATATTTTCACCCAGAAGTGAGTCACACCCAACTAATCCACACATACAAATAATTTAAACAAATCAGTTTATAAATTATGCAAAATGAAATGTAATAGTGCAAGAAATTAGGATTGAACCCATGAATATAAAGATGTGTAAAAAAGCAAAGAAAACCATGAAACCAGCTGAAATCTGTTCGTCTTTAGAAAGCAATAATGCTGCTATGTGCAAATCAATATTAGCCATTGAAAACGGTTACTCATTACCAAAGTATTACACAAGTAGTGTGATTGTTAAAACCTCACTACAAACAAATATTACTGTTATAAAACATCCTAATGGCAAAAGGTTAGAGTCGCGTTTCTAATCTTCTGAATAGTCAAATGAATAGAACATAATTTCACCATAAACAAGCCATGGGCATGTACCCCTCGTCAGATTTCTGAGGAGTTAAATAAATAATCAAGTTGTTCAAGAGCGAAGGGGCACTCGCAGAAAGCTTAAGGGAGGATGAAGCGAAAAATGTACCGAGACATTCTTGATGAGGTTCTGAAACACACAGGGCCCAAAGGAAAAATTTTGCGGGTTTCAGAGAAAAATAAATTTGCTAGAAAAAACCCGGTCAAACCCCCCCAGACTTTTTAACCAAAATTTAAATCATGCAAAGAACTAAAAAATAAAAGTGGGACAGGAAGGATTTCCCCCCAACCCCTTTTAAGATTTTAAGCAAAAATGACTTAAAAAATTTCATCAAAACAAGAAAATGTGATTATTTTCTCCATATACGAGAAACACATTGAAGTTGTCATTACCAACAAACTTTTCCAAAATGTATTTCACAAATGTCTGAAGTGTTTTCATTTCCTATTCCCCGTGTCACTAAATTTTTTGGGGGGCAAATGTGGGCCCAATTTTTTTTTTATTTCTAATTTTTGGGGGTTTTGGGGTTTCTGCCAAAAACCGGTTTGGGAATTTTTTGTCAGCGGACCCCATTTTAAAAAAATTTAACTGGGGAAAAATTTGTTATTCCATACAAGTCAGGAAGGGGGGGGTTTAACAAAACTTAATTTAAATTTCAGCTTTCTGAATAATATCCCGGGTGAAATAATGTTTGAAAAAAATGCATTCATATTGTTTGGCAAAGAGCATTGCATTTTCCCTTTTTCTGTCTCGAAAAGGGAAAAATTAATTTTAAAATTCTTTTCAGAAAAAAAAGCACTTTAAGACATATTTTTAAAGAATGGGGGGGAAAAAATTGGGGGTGGGGGCAGGGACTTACTTTTATTAAAAATGTTTAAATTTGCTAAACTTTAAAAAAAGGACAAGGGGTTTTATTTACTCTTTCAATCCCCTTGGGCAATTGATAATGGATCTTTCAAGGAAGCTAATGTTTTTTGGGTTTTTTAAGGTTTTGGGAATTTTCCCGTAGGGCTATTTTTTGGATAAATTTCTTTTTCATGTTTGCCCGAACCACAAATTCCCAGCGTGAAGGCCCTTTTTGGGGAAAAATTAAAAAAATCCTCAAAAAAAAGACACACACAAGTTTTTGATTTAAAAGAATAAATTAATTTTTAGGGTCTATGAACAATAAAGTAAACATTCCCTTCTGCCCGAAAGGGGAAAAATGTCCTACATACCCCGTGGGAAAGATTAGTCACAGAATTAAAAAAGCCTTTGAAGATTTTTTTTGTTTTTTTCTCGAAGATCAAAAAAATTAAAAAAATCAAGGGGTTGGTTTTTTCAGTTATTTAGGGGGCTATTGGGCTATTTTTCCCAAGATGTAAAATTTAAGTAAAAAAGAAATACAAGAATAATCAAAGTAAAACAAAGTCTTCACAGGAAAAAAGTAGAATTTTCTGAATACAAAATTATTGTTCTAATTTTTATTTAGGCTGATTAAAGGTTTAACTTTAACAGGATTATTTTTAAAGGGATTCTGGAGATTTTGTATTTTTTTTTTTGTTTTTTTGTAAATTTTTGTTTAATTTTATTTTTTTAAAAAAAACCCTTTTGGAATTTGGGAAATTTAAAAAAGAACTTTGAAGAAAATATAAATGCCGGGGTTTTATTTTTTTTTAAAAATGAAACTTTTTAAAAAAATAAAACTTTTTGGGTTTTTTTGGGTTTTCTTTTCAAATTTTAATGGGGGTGTTCCATTTTTTTTTTTTGTTTTGACCTTCCTATTTTTAAGATGGTGTTCTTTTTGAAAAAAAACCCCTGTAATGTTTGTAAAATTTTCGTTTAATTTTAAGGTAACAATTTTGGGGAAAAATTGATTTCCTTAAAAATTTAGGGAGAGTGGGGGCTGAAAAATTTTTAACATAAAAAAACATCTATAATGGGGTTTTCTTTTTAAAAAACCCGTCTATGTTAAAGAAAATCTCCCCGTTCATGTTTTATTTGTTGCAAAACTACAATCTTGGAAAAATTTTTATAAAAAAAATCTTTTAGGAATCTGTGATGGAGTTTTGTTATTTTTTTGCAGGATTGGGCTGTTGCCTTTCCCTTTAGACTGCGTTTATGGGGGTTTTTTGGTTTTGCACTAAAAAAAAGCTTCTGATTAAAATATTAAAAAACACTTTTGGGCCAAGGGCCCTTTGATTTTTTTATCAATTTAACGGGTCAAAAAAAATTAAAAAAAAAAAAACAAAAACCCATCTTTGGGCATTAAAAAATGCTTTTAAACCAAATATTTTCCAATTAAATTTGTTTTTTGACTGAAAATTTTAAAAAAAGGGTCTTTGAAGATAATTAGGAAAAAATAATTTTTTTCAAAATTTTTTAAAAAAAATTTCCCCGGAGGATTAAAAACCCTTTTTATTGAAGCAAAAAAAGGGGAACGCATTTTAAACAAATGTTCTCAAATGTTCCCTTTTTTAAATAAGACTGTATTTACTTTTTAAAATTTTTTTTTTTTACTTGTTGGCCCCACACCATGGATTACAACAAAACGGTCTGGTACGAAAAATTTTTTGGGGGTTTTTTTAAAATAAATGGGGATTAACCCGCGGGCCCTAGAAAAAGAGTTACGACAACCTTTTGAAAGCTGATTATGGGGGGGGTACTTTTGGGGGCAGCTTCCTAAATTTGTTCCCAAAAACTCCCGGGAGTTTAAATCAGTTTGTTAAAGGCTTCAGGGCGAAGGGGAAAAACGGGCCAAAAAAAAAGGGGCTTTTTTTTAAAACTTTCCCAGCGACTTTTGGTAATTTTTAAAAAATAATGAACTGATTATGGTTACTAAAAACACAAGGGAAAAACCCAAAAAAGAAAAAAACAATACCCAATTTTTAAAGGGTTTTCTGATTCCCCCGCAAACTAGCACAAAAATAGCAAAGGGGAAGTCATAACTTTTTTGTGCCAAGCTGTTAAAAGTTTTTTGATCAAAAATTTTCCCTTGGGTTCAACCCTCCTATACTACGTGGAAAGATTATTTGGCCCATTGGGTTTTAAAAAAAATTTAACCAAAATTACAGTTATGGAAAATGAAGGAAAAATTTTAAATTTTTTTTAAAAATTAAAAAATTTTTAAAAGAAGGGGGAAACTATGTAGTGTATGAAAAAGTTTCTGAAAACCCCGGGATTAATTCTTAATTTTTTGTAAAAAATACATAATTATTTCTATTTTTGCTTTCCATGTGAACTGAGTATTGTATCTTTTTCAGAGCTGATTGGGGCCTGTAGTTTCCCAAATGTTCTAAAATTGTAATTTATTGACTAAAATGTTTATTTTAATTGGAAACTGTAGGGTTTAAAATTGGGGTTAGATTTACAACAAATGTGAATTGTTTCAAAATAAATGACCAAACAATTTGTTGTAAGATATGGGAAAATGCAAAAAACCTTTTAAAAAAGAATACTTGCATTTTTCCTTTTTACAGTTCCCTTAATTACATATCCAAACCCCAAAAAACTGTAAATTTATCAAATCGGACAAGGAGAGAAAAGGGGCCCAAATCTGAATGAGGGTTTACCCCTTGGATTTACTCCCTTTGAAGTCGGGTCCCCCACATCTGGAACCCCCCCTGAAAACAATACCCGGTCACTCCTTTGGGGGCTCCCGAAATTTTGGGAAAAGGGGTAAATACAAAGAAAAATTTTTTCTCTCTCCTTTTTCTATTTTCCCCTTTTCTTATTTTAAAATATATATAATACAAAAATTTTTTGATCACTTTTATTTGCTTTTTTTGGGAAAGGCCCCCCAATTTAAGCAGGGCCCGGCCCCCACATCCAAATCAACAAGAAACAAACCCGTGTTAACCCCTTTATTGGGTTAAAAGTATTTTTGTTAAATGGTTTTGGGATATTTCCCCGATTTGCAAAATGCTTTTAAATTTTAAAACCTAAAACAAAAGTTTAAATTTAACACTCCCCGCCCGTAAATACCCAAATTTGTGAAGGTTTTTAAAATTATTTTGTTTAAAGTTAAACGTCAGTTCCCTGTGGAGTTTCCTGTCGCCCCCGACAAAATTTTTTTTTCTCACGGTTTTAAAAAAGGTTTTTGTTTTGGGGAGGAGAAAATAGTTTAGAATGAAACCCGTAAATGTTTTTTTATTTTTTTGAAATTTGGTTTTTTTGTGTTGAACTCAGCTTTTCTTAGGGCTTTGAGGGCTATTGGCCCGCCCCATGTGCCTTTAATTTCTTGTTTTGGGTGTTTTTAAAATTCAGAAAACCTTATTTAAAAGGGGGATTTAAAAAAAAGAAGGGCTCCATTAAGCCCCCTGTTGGCTTAGGGATTTTAACCCTTTTTTTAACGGGATTTTTTTTAAAAAGGGATGGTTTTAAATTTGGATGATAAACTATCAGCTTCTTTTTTTTAGCTTTGACAAGCTAAAGCTAAGGGAAAACCTTTTCTTGCATACTTTTTAAACCCATTTTTTCCCCGAAAAATTTGGTTCTTTTTTAAAAACTTTCCCTAAAATTTTACTATTTCCTTATAATATTTTTTTATAAATTTTTTTTAAATATTTTTTTAAATAAAGTAAAAACCCCCCCGCTAATGAGACACATTTTATAATTGGTTTAAAAAACCCGAAGGGGTTTTATTCCCGAGTCCTTCTTTAAAAAAAATTTTCTAAAAAAATTTTTGTTGATTCCCGGGGGGTAATTTCTGAATGTTTTCTGTAAAGGGATTTCTCAATTTGTGCCTTAAATTGTTTCCCGGGCTAAACTTTGCTTTTACTTTCCCGATTTTTTAAGATTAAAACCTTTGGTTTTCAAAAAAAAAAAATTGCATGGTTTTGTTTGCATCTCTTTCAGTCATGGGGTTTCCAAACCCTCTTTGATCAGCTTGTTTATATTTTTACATAACCCATTAGTTTCCTTATTCTTTTTTTTGCTTTGGTTTGTTTATTGGGTTGTTTTAGGGGATAGTAAAAAGTTTGTTGGGGTTTAAAAATTTTGACTTTTTAGTGTTTGTTGTTTAAAAATTCTTGTATTTTAAAAATGTGTGAATTCATTCCCATGTGTGTGAAGAGTTTTTCTGTTCAATAAGGGCAGAGCTTGGGGTCAAAAACCCTTTTTATTTTTTGGGTCTAAATACCACCGGGGGTTATTTTTCTGGTTTTTTCAATGACAAACCTTTAAAAGACCCCAAATATTATTTTTTTAAAAATATTAAAATAATTTTAATTTTAAAAATAAAAAATATTCATAATTTATTTGTCACAACAAATCTTTTGATAATCAATGGGCCGACTTTTTATTTACCCCTCCTATTTGGATTATTGATTTGTTTTTGGGTTTAATTACTTTTTAAAAAGGAAATTTGATTTTAATAATTCCCCTTTTCCCCCTCTACATAGGGTGTCCTGGTTTTTGGGAGGATATAACCTTTACCTTTTCAGCAGCATGTGGAATCCCTTTAAAGGGGGTTTTGGGGGGTTTGGTTTTTGGGGGCTAACTTGGGGTTTTAAATTTGGGGCCCCTTTAGCCTGCTGTGCCTTCCCCAAATCATTCAAAAATGAGGGGTAAAGCATCCCTCCCGTGACCCCTAGTAGCAAGGGTTTATTGCGGGCCCTTAATTATCTCATTTCCCCTGGGGAAATTTAAGTGTGACATGGAAAAGTAACAAAACAAAACCCGAACAAAAACATGAATATTTGTAAAACTTTTTTGTTTTATGATTTTATTTTCTACCTTTTACACCCAGTGCTCAGAATCACAACTTAGTAAGTAGAAAAAATAATAATTCAACCAAAACTGTTTAGTTTGTAACACATCCTTTGACAGGAGTGATGAACCAATATGTTTTTCTTTTTTGTCATGCCCTTTTAACGTTTCCATTTCAGTCCCTTTTGATTTCACAAATTTCTCCTTTTTAAAAAACTATGACCCCTTCCCAAATCAATTCCCTTAGAAAAAAAATTTTTTTTTAAAATTCACTTTTTTTCAGTAACGTAGGTCATTAAAATGAAAAATTTCAGTTTAAATTTCCTTTTCCCACAAGGGGCCCCTTTTTTTCTGTTTAAATTTTGGGGATTTTCGCTTCAGGGTATTGAAAAACAAACAAATTTTAAATTTGGGAAAAATTACAGCTATGGCCCCTAAAAAAAACGTTTTTTGATCCAGAAATGTGAACTTTTTGAAAGGTATGTATATACCTGCTTAGAGGTTATTTAAAAAAAATATTCTTAACTGGGCAAAAAGGGGCCTTTTAGGAAAAATATTTTAAATTTAAATTGAAAAGACTGTACTTAATTTAATAGAAAATTGTTTAAACTTATCTTTTGGTTTTTTCAATGGGTTTTTTCCCCCCGACCCCCTTTTGGGGCCCGTCCCGTAGATTATTTCATAAAAACAAAGACTGTGGTGGAACTGCTTTGGAGACTAATGGGTGTTTGAGTTTCACTGTATCTTCCACCAATAACTCTGACCATTTCTGAAATTCTTTAGCTATGTGTAAATTTGGAGAAAATCCTCAGTTTTAACTATACTTTACATGCTTTGAGCATGACAAAGTTAAGGTTAGACAAGTGTTTCTGCTACTTCTCAATTAAGCAGATCAATACTTAAGGGGAGTAACAATTTTGACCCTGCCAGTTTTGTGGAATAATTAAAATTTTTTTGTGCAAAGCATAATAATGTAAATTCTCAACTGTGAAAGTCCAAATAGAAACTCCCAAATCTAATGTAATGGCTTCTTTTAGGCAGTGATATAGGGCATTGTATAGGAAGCATATATCATCACTGAGTATAGCCAGCTCTAAATCCCCTCTGATCACAGCAGTGTTCTTAAAGGCTATGTGTTGCTTTAAAAAAGACAAAGACCATTACTGACCAGATTTCTCTCCAGTCCTATCTTATTGGATTGGTTAATAAGGTTAAAGCACTCATTTTACAATGCCAGTTACGTGTTGGCATGACACTGCAGAAAATATATGACAACATTCAAAGACTACTAGTGTCATGGTCAAGTTTGTGAAGGACCCAAATGCAGACACTGAATGAGGTGAAACAGAGTTCTTTATTAATAAATAAAGGATAATTTACAGAGAGGAATCTCAGGGAGACCCAATCTGGGATCTCAGGTAGATAAACAACAACAGCAATGGGCATGGTAACAGAACAATCCAGCAATGAGCAATGACAACAGGAAAGCTTATATACTGAGGGAATAGTGGAGAATGACATAGAATCCAGGTGTGGTAATCAGGAGATGATGTGGAGCAGCTGAGGCAAAAGGAAAGCAGAGAAACTTGGGAAGGAATACTAATTAACTTGGATGGTGGTGAACTAAGACATAAAGAAACTTTCAAACCAAGGCAAAAAGTCCAAGAGATGTAACAGAAATAGACAAGATCATAAGAATAGGCGAAGAAACTAAACACCAAGGAATAAACTAATATGGCAACAACAAATTATTAAAATAGAAACACAATAGAAACCCAAAACCCAAACACCTAAGGATAATAGCAACTAGCTGATCTAAGGCTTTCTTCATAATGTTGAAGTAATTATCTGACACTGTTTTTAACAGAAGGTGTCTTTTTCTGTATGATCTATTTTCTGAACACTGGTTATTATAGGTAAAGGAGTTGATTTCAAGCTTTAATCTGGGCCTTAATCACCCTGTAAAGAGCAAGTATCAATAGCTGTTTCCGTAGGAGTGTATATTGAAACTTTAAGCTTCCCAGGAGCTGATAGAATTAGCGGTTCTCAAAATGAAGGCTGTTGATCCCATAGCAGTAAAAGATTTGTTGATTCTCTGTCAGATTTTTCAAACAAAGTTAACAGCACATTTTAAATTCATAATTTATTAGTCAGACTAGCTGTGTTCTTTGATATTTTAATAAAACAGATTGAGTTGGGGAAGGCTTTAATTGTTTTATATATCTCATTTCTTTTTTTTCAATATTTTTTTTGAAGGCAGGTTTTATACATTATAAGCATTTTTCTAAAGCATTTAAAGCACATAGATATAATGATCCCACTATATTCCTCTGCTAAAGTCAATGGTAAATTAATACGTGCTGTCAAAAAGCAATGCTTAAGCCACTTGAATGGCAAATATTTTCATTTCTACAATTTTTGTTTTTCATTTGTGCTTAGGTACGTAGCTTAAATAGCTTTAACCTATTGTTTTCGTAGGTCTGAAATAGAAAAATATGTAAAATGACATAGTTGGCGAAAAGGTGTGCACAGGCACCTGAGTACACAACCCGCAGTTGGCAAGAAGTGATGATGCTGCCTTTAGAATGCCATACTTGGGTGTCAGTGAAAAACACAATGTACATCTAAGATAAAAGCAATGATAGCAAAATCGGTAGCTTGTATTTGAGTTTATTAAATGAAGAATTATAAGGCAGGTTGTCCAGTGATGGAAAAAAATGAGGAAAAATGTCTAAAAGGCTGGGGAGAAAAAAACAAAACAAATTGGCACCCCACCCAGGGATTTAAAAGCACTCTGTGGCGAGCAGTCTGCCTGGATTTCACCACAGTGGGGAATGATCGCTTCTAACTGTATTTCAAAACACCAAAATTCTGTCAGAATCCAGGTAGGTATAATTAGTGCACCAGTTTTACCAGAATTGCTACTCTGTTGCACACACTGTTCCTGTCAAATTGTTATATAGACACTGTCTGTCATGCCACTCAAATTCTCTAATTGGCCTTAAAAAGTCTCTTTAAACTTTTAAAACACGCAGAGGAAGTTAGAATACTCAGAGAGTACCTACAGTCAAACTTTCTCTCATTTATTAGACTTTTTTAGAGAAACAAATGGGTTGTTACTAAAGCTAATTATTATAGAGTTCTCGGGGGAATATTTGCTAATATTGGTGAATGATTTATTTAATAAAATGATCTGTGGACATCATTCTGTGCATACAGAGTGCACATAAAGAGTAAAAAGCTTGGTAAAGAATACATTTTCTTACCTGATAAACTTTGTGCTCACAACACCCACACAGGTCTGGCTGTTCAAACTGTTGTACATTATTTTTCTTTTCCCTCATCTTTCGGTTGTCCCATCCCTTGAAGCCACTTTTCTGATTGTTTCACACCCTTGGGCGTTGGGATCTGTCGTTTTCACATGTTTAGTTTCACAGAGTTCACCATAGATAAATAGCTACACATTCATTCGACATACTCCTATGAAAGATGTCTTCTTTGACAAGAAAATCAGTATTATGTTGACAGCAGGAGCTAGTGAAAGACTTCATAACGATGTGATTACAAAAGCTGTGTCATCCTCCAAATATGGTTTTGATGGCTCAAAATGCTATTTTTGCTTGACAAAAGTACATTTTGCAATTACCAAGCCAATGGATTCCTATTTTTAGCCCTAAAATACATTTCATCTTTAACTCCTTCCCCTTGTCTTAGGTGACACTTGCTATATCATGCAAAATGTGCATGTTTACACTTTTGTTCTAGAGCTAGAGCTAAAATCACTTTGTACTGCACTGATTGATTACTACTGATTTATACGTTGTAATCATCCTAGAAATTTTTTCCAGAAGCTGTCATTTGTGACTATATGTTAAAATCCAATTTATAGTGGGAGTCCTGCGTTACACGCTAATAAATAGAGTCTTAACACCCCCTTTTTCCTAATAGCACAAACCAACTCTGGCTTTGTGAAGGACACAAACAGATACTGAGTCTAACTCTTTGTTCCTCCATGGCATGAAATTTAGCTATAATTTATCTGTTCAATGCAAATTATTAACATTTAACTGCCCTGTCTGTGCTTTATGCTTAAAATTTTCTTAATCCCTTTTCTTCTTTTCTGTTTCTACATTCCTTTGCTTTACCCAGCAGGCATAATTACAGCATGAAAATACTTGAAATAAGCTTTACTACCTATTTCCAATCTCTACCTAACTATCTACAAAAATAGATATCTGTACTTAGAAACACACAGTGGAAACATTTGCAGCATATTGTGTAGATTCCTGACCTCCTGTTGAAACTAACCTGTGGTCCTGCACTTGTAGCTGTACAAGGCATTCAAACACAATGAAGTCATTTACTTTTTCTATTATTCATAAGGACTTAATTCTACTATCTTTATGGAACAGCTGCATAAAAATGTATATTTTCTAGTCTGCTGTCCGTAACAGCGTCCGTAACTCTCTTGATTATTCGCTGTAGAGAGCCATTTCAAGTGAGAAACAAGAAATCCATCTTCTGTCTGTTCTGGTGTGACTGTTAGCCTGCATTTCATGACTCACCCATCATCAGCCAGAAAGAGCGGTTTTAGGGCCATTTTTTATATGTTGGTAAAAGTACTAAAAATACTGAAAATTGTACTGTTGGCTTATAGTTCCACTTTTGGATCTCCAACCTGATTGTTCCTGATTGTTCATTCTGAACAATCAGGAACCACTCCAGAACATTTATGCATTCCCGCTACTTTTTCTCTCATAATATAGGTGCGAAGATCAAATTTGTGAGGAACTAAGAAATAGGGAAGATCACATTACAAGATTACATTTTGTAAGGTCACATTACAAAATGATCCACTGGTAATTTTCTCCAGTGTGCCATTAGCATTTCAGATTGCTAGATTCTTAGTTCATGAGTGGCATATTCAGTGGTACAAATGTGAGAAAAGCTGAACCAACAGAAAATAATGAGTATATTTGATGTTTTTAATATTAGGAAGTATATCAAAAAGAAATTGCGATCAATTCTATTTTGTAAAGACAATGTAAGTCAAAGACAAGTAAAAGCTTTTTTATTCACTGTCCAAAACTGGGACAAAAGTTTATTTTTATTTCCACCATCACTTTTGCCCATAATTTGTTCCTTTAAAATTAGGTGTATTGTCCTATTGAAATGTTAATCTCTAGTTTACCATTATTTTGAAGAGATCCATGACTATTTAATATCCAGATTAGCTGAAAGCTGGCAAAACCTGAAGGAGCAGATCGAGCTGAAAGCATAACATTTGCTCAATATCTAACAAATTACAGCCTTTATATTTGAGAATGAGAATTCTGGATTTGACAGGGAGACAATGAAGAGCAGCTAAAATAGGAGAAACATGATCTCTCTTTCTAATTAGATCCTTATCTTGCTCTTTCTTTTGCTTAACTTTCCACAGATTTGGGTTGGGAGATACCAGACTCTACCCTGGACAGCCAATAAAAGCTTTAGTCAGGCATAATTTTGTATTGTATTTTAATTTTGTATTTATAAAAAACATCTTGGGTGTTTGTGACAGTATCAATATAACACAAAATATGCGTTTAAAGAATTTCAACTTGAACCTTATTAATTTAGTCTGCAGGCCATGCAACAGCAATTATGTTTCAGAATGGGATGTTATGGTTTTATAGAAGTTATGCACCATTTCTAGAGTTTCTAAGGATTTTCTAGGAATCACATATTTGCACTTTGTAAATTGTTCTGTATATCCAATGAAATATTCAGTAAATGATTACTATGTGCACCTAAAATAGCAGTTGGAATGAAATAACAATGTCCTTGTGAGCTGTTTAAAGAAAAGAACATAAAATTAAGAAAACAACAAATATAGACACTTTTTACCTTTTATCAGCCAATCATATACAGTTTAAATACCCTCAGCTGGAGCAAGTTTTTTAATTTAATGTCTCCCACTAATGTGAATGAGGAAATCAGCCTGTAATGTTATTAGCCTGCTGAAAAGAAGCTTTGAGATATTATAACATTATTTGCATGTGTATGTGACCATGCCTTCAGGTGTTGTTGTATTTCATATCCCAGGTGCAGGAGAAGCTGCACATTGTTTTGTCTAGGTTAAATTACAGTGAAACCGTAATTAAAAAAACTTTAAGTGGCTGGTCAGGGTGCACTTGAAATCCTCCTTAGGCTTTCAAGATGGACAGGTATAAGCCAAACGTTTGGCTCAAGCACTGTTTAAACCATTCATGCCTTACTGATTGCCATTTGATATAATCCCTATAATTATTATTATAATTGTGATTTATGATTATATTTGGTCTTAAAAGACCATGAGAGAGACAATTCAGCTGCTTGTTTTGAGTCGGTACCTTGATTTTGTACTCCCAGATTTGTTCAGATTTGTTATGCCATGAATGAATGTATGTTGATTTATTGTTATTTTATTGTAACTCTGCTGCTGTCTTGCCTGGTCCCTCTTGGAAACAAGATTTCTAATCTAAATGAGGATTTATCTGATTAAATAAAGGTCAGATATAAAGGTTTTGACTGTAATAACAAGTTATTCTCCAAAGCGCTACAGATATTGGAAGAAGTGTCTGCATATTTTATAGTGACTGCATCTCTATTTAATATATTGTTTACATGCATTGCTAAATAATATGTTAGCTACCATTTTCTCTCACCTGTTGTACTTTGTGGTGCCATTTGACCCCTGGAAATGCTGCTCTGCTCATCCAATTAGAACCTAGACGTACAATAGATATTACACAGGGCCTGCCAACTATTAGGAGTTTTCCAACTTTTTTCTTAGTTTTTCTTGGTAACAAAAGCTGTTCACCCTGTATGTCGTTGTTCTTTAAATGTTCTTTAAATTGTCTCCATCTGCTGAGTAGTAGCGTTAACTGTCTAGGCAAAAACCACAGCCAAAAGGTGATGTCATGTGTGAAAATTAAATATTGTAGCATCTCTTTTTGTTGCAGTAAGTTAAATTAATCATCTTCTGTTTGACCTCTGAGTTTCCAATATCATTATTGGAGAATTGTGCTCAGTTCTGCTCTCTGATAATTGTGAAATAAAAGGGGAGTGACAAGAAAGAAATCTGTAGCAAAATATAAAACAGAATGAGTAAATATAAAGAAAAATGTATGTAAGAAACACAAGGGATTGATTTAGTAATTGCTTTAGCCGAAGATCTTGGAATCAGCTTGAGGTCTTGACTTTGACTGGATCATGTTATTTTAGTCATTCTGTTTTAGATTTGATGCTGTGCTTGAAATCATTGACACGCTTGTAACCAAGCTTCAGCTGTCAGGCAGATGGCCACACGGTTAATACTTTAAAATCTTGGGATATGTTTTGGCCATTTTTGAAGAAAATAAGGACCATTGCTAATAATCAGTTCATTATGTGTGATTTATTGCCAGGACATGTGCTCTACAATATTAATTCCTATTAACGGGTGAACTTTTTTTCTGTATACTTCTACATTTTGGCTCAGTTTTTTTTTTTTTTTTAAAATACTGTATATAGTAAATATCGGCCACTTTGAATAACTTTAAATCCCATTTCTCAACCATTCAGGTCTTCAAGTTTATTATTCATCTAAATTCAATTAATCCTCACAATTATCAATGAAATTAATCTAATTTGAGGCAGGAGTTACACCCTCCCACTGAGTTCTTAACAATTGCATTCATAAAGAACAAGAGTGGGTTTCTATTTATTTAATGATTTATATTTATTGTAAATGGAAGTTGTAACAATTTACTAAAGACTATAAGGAAAAACTTCACATCTAATATTAATGCACCAATGTCAATCTCTCACTAATAATGAAGTGAGTGAAATAAAATACAGCCTAAACACTAACAAGCATAGCAAACAATAAACAAGACATCTTATTTAAAACTCCACACTACTCTGTGACAGAGAGGAGGAATGGAAGCTGTTTGTCTTCAAAATAAAGCTAATTAAACACTTAGACGTAAGTATATGTCTGCTTGATTCTCAGAGGTCAAAAGGAAGACTATTTCATCATCTAATTAGGAGCGATAGGACATATTGGTAATTTTAAGGAAAAAAAAATTGGATTGGGAGAGAAAAACAAAAAAGAAACTCAAAGTTTATGAAACCACTTGGACCTGTAACAAACTGGGCCAGAACTTCAAGGATGTAACAGGAAAAGGTTGGATTTACTGTGAGTCAGGTGAGGTTGTTAACCTTCTCGGAAGCACTCGAGTTCTTGCTCCATGGCTCTGCCATTTCAATCCCTCTCTCGGCTGAAGGGATCGACGGTTTGTTCCTAACACGGGATCTCTCTGTCTGGAGGTCACTCCAGAACATCCAGAACATTAACTAAAAAAAACATTATTAAAGTATTACAGGTAACACTGCTGCCATTTCATGGTAAGGAATGAATCTGTAAAGGGTTTATTTAAATATATATATATATATATATACACAAGAAAAAGTTTGCACAATTACACTGTAAACTTTTCTCTTGTTCCACTCTCAAAATCTTGATTAGTATTTTTTAAATTTCTTCCAATAATTTTACTTTAAAGCAACACATTTACCACTTTTTCCAGTCTGACTTCGCAGCTGTGACGCAGCTTAACTGTTGCTCTATTGTTGATTTCAGGAAGGTCAGAAGATGTGGTGGTCGATATCAAAGGGAGCTGCTGTCAGTGATGCAATTGAACTCTCATAAGGACTTCTGCACGTGTCCACATTTTATCAGAGACCGTTTATTGGTGCAGATGTAATGACTAAGCAATACAAATGGTAGTAAAAGTACTTCTTTATTGAAGTTTGTTTTAAACACACCTAAGGGCAATTTAGAGTGACCAATTAACCTAACAGGCATGTCTTTGGACTGTGGGAGGAAGCCGGAGTACCCGGTAAGAACCCACGCATGCACGGGGAAAACATGCAAACTCCATGCAGAAAGACCCCCGGCCGGGAATCGAACCCAGGACCAGTTTTATTTAAATGAACATGTAAATCAATGAATTACTATTTTAAAATAGTGGTCAGATTAGATGCAAAATCAACTGGGTTATAGATACATCTACTCAGTTCACATTGAAAACAAAAAAATGAAGTATAGATTAATTGTCTTCTACTGAAAATAAGAATTCATGCTGGGTCATCAGTCAAAGCATCTACAGTCTCACATTTTCCTCCAGGTTATTTAAAATAATTAAGATCAGCTCCACAATTCAGCTAATTTCCCATCTGATACCAGGCAGAGAGAACAAACAGACTGAATGACATATGCTACACATGAGGTGGTTTGGTACTATAGGAGTAAATCCTGGAAACAGCAATATCGCCAGCTTTGCTGAAGGATGTCGAATTGAAGGTAAGCTGGAGCAGCGCTCTTAACCATGGGCATCTTTAAGTGTTAGGAAGATAAGGCATAGCATTCATGCTAGCCTGCAGCGAACATCAGAAAAAGCTTTAAAATGGGTAATATTACTCCTGTTTGGTTTTCTTTTTTCATGCATACATGTTTTTTACATTCAAGGTCTTTTAAGCATTAACCATTAACTAAAAAAACTAATTTACATAATTTTGACAAAACAGACATTCCACTTTGGACCTTATGATGATTAACTATGGATTAGTTAAATTAAAAGAACTTATTTTTTTCCTCATATTAGAGAGTTCAATGCAGCTGCAGATTTCTTATTATGCAATCAGTGTAGAAGGTTTGTCTATGCATGATTTGGTTGTACATTCTAGTCAAAGGCACATTAAGTATTACAGGAGGATTAAACACTGACCAAAGTAAAGGCTTATGACACCATGGCCATGACAGATACCGACAATCTGTTATCATGACCCTGTCAGTTTTGAACACTGCTGTTATTATCATAATCTTAGTTAATAATAGTCATCAGTCTTTCCTTCCACTATTTCTAGGGTATTGTTTTCTTTTATCCCACCTACCTTGTAGTCAACAAACAGATGGATTATTCTGTAATCTAATGACTACAATTCACCCCTCTGTTAACCTTTAAATGTCAGCATCTAGTAATCTACTGGATGGCTGTTCTAAATCAAATTCTGTCCAATCTTCACCATTTCCCACCTCCTATTCTAACAATACGGCATTGTGAATTTGTTGAACTTTAAACTAAAATAGTAGTGAGGTAAATGTTTATACACTGATGAGAATATTAGCTGCATAAACACAGACTAATCCGAATGCATTTCTTGACATTCTGCCTGATTCCTACGGCGAGTGTGCAGGATTTAGCCTTCTGGATCTACGTAAAGAAATTAAATTTAATCTGATAAATCTTGTTTTCTATAATATTACATGAAAACGGACACTTGTGTCTTATGTAACAGGGGAATTAAGACCCTATGTCTTTACATGATAACATATCATTATATACCCCTCCCCTTTTACAGAAAAGACGACTGACAAGGACAACATCAACAGGTCCCTGTGAATCTGTAAGAAATACATCAGCAATCCTGATTTTATAACCTGTGAAGGTATGTTTGGATCTCATGTTAAATACAAAGAACAACCAGATTAAAACAACTAAATGTTAAAAACAGTAATTTACAACATTTTCTGATTTAAAATAGAAAAATAAAAACAAGAGAGAAAAACAAAGAAAATCTACAAGCCTTTTTCTTGCTGACATTTGTTTTCCTGTCTTTCCTTTGCCAAAGTTAAAGCCACGACTCTAACACAGGATGGATTAATGAGGACAGGCAAGCTAACTTCTGCTGAAGGTGACAAGCAGACATGCTGAGAGGAAAGTGGAGCCTTGTTTGAGCAAGAGATTATCAATGTTCTAGGGAATGTCTTCCTGCCAGCTGTCTGCCTGTCATACCACAGAGCTTTATCTTCTCTCTACACTCAGCTGGTAGGTACAATGTGTAGTGATGTGATCAAAAGATTTAGGGATTAAGTGGCATATAGCCTTAGCAGCCCTAAAAGATTTATAACTGTTTATTATCAACATGATAATCTTTAAATTAAATTAAATTTCATTAATGCAGTTGTTCTTATGTGAAATGTAAACAACAGTTCTGCCATTGGACTGAACTAAAGTTGTGTATTCATTTAAGACTTAAGACTTATGTAATAAGATGAAAAGGCTATAATATGAAAGTAAATTATGCAAAATGCATAATTGAACCTTTACAATCTGGAGCCATTGTCAAGACAAATTTAATGCAGTGGACCACCGACACTTAATTCTTGTAATCTTAGAATTTAAGGGACAAATATTCTAGTTAAACCCTCATGAGTGAAACATATACTGATTATGTTGAGAAAAATAAGACTCGCAAACCCAGATTGCTGATGCACATTTGTTGGGAGGAATGTGCTGACACCTGTGCAGAACAGAGTAATCATGCGGGTCAGAACCAGAAAAAAAATGTCAATATCCAACCTGAATGTTGCCAGAATTTTAGGGTTTTGAGTTAAAATTTAGTCACAAGTGAAAATTTGCCACTGTGATGAATTACAGTGGATTCACCATGAAGGCAGTTTAAATCCCACCACAGGTTGCCAGTTTATTAGATCTTTAAAAATGTAGTATCACCAGGGGTGAAAGTAGTTCAATTTCGTATAGACTTTGCCCTTTAAGGCTATCGCTAGTGGGTTTATCCCTTCGCGCGCAGCGCAGCGCTGAAAACTTTAGTCCACACCCACCTGCTGTGTGGGCCCCACGCCAGTCCGTATAAATAATGGTGAGACCGGACAAACGGCTCCCATTTTTCTTCAGCGACAGCTTAAGAGCACTGATTTCTGGAAGAAGAGCAATGGCTAGCGTCGGTACTATCCGCCTTTGCCCGGCTTGCAATACCGGCTACATCATGGGCTTTGACCTGCATGCCATCTGCGAGGGCTGCCTCGGTCCTGATCACGCTACCTTGGCCTTGACCCCGCAGTCCACCTGCCCTTCCTGCAGGCGTCTTCCTCTGGAAGAGAAGCAACGGCGGCTAGCCATTTTCTCCCCGCTAGAAGGGGAATTCCCCGTAGCGGACTAATGCTCCTTCGAGGTGGCATTGGGAATCTTCGCTGTTGGGCGGGAATCGGACGATTCCGCCCCGGAGACAACAACTTATATCTCCACTTCCTTCCTCCGGACGGAGGACGCGGAGGCAGATGCCAAATCAGTCCAGGCTCAAGGCCTCGAGATGTCAGCGACCACCCACTGATTGTTTTGAAATAAAACACGTAAATTTCTCTAAGAGCAAGTTTCCGGTTTATTCCGTCTCACCCAGATCGTACGATCTCGCTGTGCTTTCTTCACACACATCCTCCACTCCAAATGAGATGGCCCCTTTTAAACGGCCGTTTAAGAGGCCCCACAATATCATAGTTCTCAAACATGACTCCACGAGAGCATCCTATGCTGCTCCGGTAGAGCCGCCCTCACTGTTTTCTCCCTCCTGTCCTCCCCAGCTGTCAGCGGGTGAGATCACAGAGGATGCACAACAGCAGCTCCCCACGAAATATATGAATGAGAATCCTTTTTTATCTGGACGACCTGCTTTTGCTGGTTCGGTCCAGAGAGGAAGCGGCGGCACAGACAATGAAACTGGCCGCACATTTGACAGTCCTGGGGTTTTCAAAAAACTGGCAAAAAAGTTCTGTTTTCCCATCCCGGATGATCGTTTATATGGGGGTGGAGCTAAACTCAGCCACAATGAGAGCCCGGCTCTCTCAGCTGAGAACAGACGCGCTGTCAGCGCTTCTCCTCCGTGTCAAACCTCACAGATTAGTGACAGCTCTGTCACTTATGTGATTACTGGGAATGATGTCAGCGGCTCACGTGGTTGTTCCGCTGGGTCTGCTTCATATGAGGCGCCTTAAGAGATGGTTCATCCGCCTGCGCATAGATCCTGTGCGTCAGAAGAGGCGGATGATCTCAGTCCCTCCTTCAGCGGGACCCGACCTGGCCCACTGGGGAAATCCCCGCATTCTGTCAGAGGGAGTTCCCCTCAGCAGACCTGCATCACACGTCTCAGTGTTCACAGACACATCCCTATCGGGATGGGGAGGAACGTGTCAGTCTCAGGTGGTGGGAGCACAGTGGCCAGACCACATGTCTCTCCACATAAACGTGCTGGAGCTTCTCACAGTGTGGAAGGTGACACAGCATTTTGCTCCTCTGCTGTTGGATCAGCATGTTCTGATCCACACAGACAACAGAGTGGCAGCAGCCTACATAAATCGCCAGGGAGGTGTGCGCTCGGCTCAGCTGCTGAACATTTCCAGACGGCCGCTGTGCTGGGCGCGCATGAACGTGCTCTCCATCAGAGCAGTGTACATCCCCGGCGTCTTGAACAGAGGAGCAGACATCATGTCCAGAGGTGGTCCTCGTCCCGGGGACTGGAGTCTCCACCCCGAGCTGATTGTTCAGATCTGGAGCAGATTTGGGAAAGCAGCAGTGGATCTTTTCGCCACACGGGAGAACACACAATGCCAGTTGTGGTTCTCACTGAGCCCACGGGAGGATCCACCGTTAGGAGTGGACGCCTTTGCTCACAGCCCATGGCCGAAAACGCTCCTTTATGCTTTTCCACCAGTTCCATTGATCCCGCGGCTCCTGGACCGAATCCGAGAGGAACAGCTCTCAGTGATTCTCGTAGCCACCGAGCACAAAAGCGCGCCATGGTTTCCGATCCTGCAGCAGCTGGTGTCAGGTCGCCCATGGCAGCTGCCATGGAGAGTGGATGGGCTCCTCCAGGCGGGAGGGGCGATCAGGAGCGTCCCAGAGTTAGGTCAGCGTCTCTGGGTCTGGCCGCTGAACGGGAGCGCTTAGAAAGGCTGGGTCTCCCGCAAGATGTGGTGCGCACGATTCAGGGCGCACGAGCCCCTTCTACCACAGCGTCATACGCATCAAAGTGGGGAGCTTTTCAGCACTGGTGCGCAGAGAAAGGCGATGAAGCCCTTTTCATGTCCATTAGGCTGCGTGCTGTCATTCCTCCAGCAGCTGATGAACAGGAATTTAGCTTTCAGCAACATTAAAACTTATGCTGCAGCTATTTCCTCTTGTCATGAGGGTATGGTGACAGAACGGTCTTTAACCACCCGCTGATGAAGCGTTTTCTGCAGGGTGTACGTAGACACAGACCCGTGTCACGCTCTCTAGTCCCTCAGTGGGATTTAGCGCTGGTCCTACGTGCACTGGTTAAAGCCCCATTGAGCCTTTAGATCAGGCTCCTCTTAAAACTGTCTTTTAAAACAGCCCTGCTGTTAGCTCTGACATCTGCGAAGAGAGTGAGCGATTTATCTGCGCTCTCTGTCGCCCCCTCATGTCTCAGAATACGAGCCGACGGCAGCTCAGCTGTGCTGCGTCCTAACCCTGCTTTTACACCTAAAAGCATCACAAGTTCGTTCAGATCTAGAGTGATAACTCTGGATGGTTTTTATCCTCCTCCTCATAACTCTGAAGAGGAGGCCACCTCTCATCTCCTCTGTCCCGTGCGCGCGCTTTCATGTTACGTGGCGTGCACGGCTGCACTGCGCCGCTCCCAGCGTCTGTTCGTCCATTACAGAGAAAACTCTGCAGGACGTCCTCTATCTGTCCAGCTGTGTGAGGCTATTTCACAGGCTTACGCGTCCTCTGGATCGCATCCTCCAGAGAATTTCAGAGCTCACTCAATCAGGGGGATTTCATCCTCCACAGCTCTGAATGGAGGTATGACAGTGGAGGACATCTGCACAGCAGCCTCATGGTCATTTCCATGCTCATTTATTCGTTTCTACCTGCGAGATGTGTCAGGTTTCTCCATGACTCATTCTGTTCTCAGGGTTCTGATAGAATGATTACTATTTCGTTGCGTTTATTATTATGTCACCCTTCCTGCATGCAGACGCAGGGTCCCATAATATTATTATCAGCCACGGTTCGTGACTTCTGCTGTTATTTTCACTGCGGCTGTATTTCATTAAGCCTCCGTGTGAACAGAGGTTACTCTCCTCTGTTGTGTTGTCTGTGGCACACGAGGTTTGTTATGCTGCATCTTTACGCATGATCCAGCTGCTGATCTGTCTCCACGTTCCCTCTTGGAGATTTTTGACCTGCTCTACTCATTGTTACACTGTTACAGTTCGTAACCTTCGTTTTCCTATTACAGCAGCAGGTCTGTTATCTCAGCCTTTTCACTGACCAGAGATATTCTCTGTTCTTTGTGATGCGCAGGTCGCTTGGAGTGCGTAATTACACATTCAGAAGGCTGAGTTTTGGTGTCATAATGCGAGCAGATGTTTTCAGTTGTGGTCTGGATGGACCCAGTGAGGCATAGACTACATCCTGCTTCGCCTTTAACCCACTAGCGATAGCCTTAAAGGGCGAAGCCTATATGAAATAGAACGTTGGTTACGTACTGTAACCCCAGATTCTATGAGTATAGGCTTTGCCCTTTAAGCTCTGGGCCTCACTGGTTCCTGTATGGCTGAAGAAAAAGCTATTTGGGAGCCGTTTGTCCGGTCTCACCGTTATTTATACGGACCGGCGTGGGGCCCACACAGCAGCTGGGCGTGGACTAAAGTTTTCAGTGCTGCGCTGCGCGCGAAGGGATAAACCCACTAGCGATAGCCTTAAAGGGCTGCGCCTATACTCATAGAATCTGGGGTTACAGTAACCAACGTTTCAAATTCTTGCCGGTACTTAGGGGCGGAGCTAGAGGGGGGGCTGTTTAAAAGGTGGAGCAGACACTCTGCAATAGCCCTGCATGCCAGCTCCTACTCTCAGCACAGTCCAAACTCAAACTAATCATTACCGGGATCGATATTTTACTTTACCGAAGGCTGTCTGTATATGGCAGAAATTAGAATCACTTGACAATGTAGAATATACAATATATATATATATATATTATATATATATATATAATTATATATATATTATATATATATATAGATATTATATATATATATTATATATATATATCTATATATATTATAGATTTCGATTGTTAAAGAACTGCCATGTATGAAACAATGATAAACCATTTTCTGATGCATAACTTTTCATCTTCAGTTTCCGTCTTTTCTTTTGAACAAAGAAGTTATGTTTCTCTGCATTGTGGTCAAGTTTTGATTTCATTTAAATAAAAAAATTGACAGTTCGGTTGTTTTCGAGGTTTTTATTTAAAAGTCTGTAGATGGTAAGTGATTTATTGTTCGTCCTGTCCTAATGCAAGCGGCGGTTTTTATGTCTGTGCACCACCTGTGTAAAATCTCCCGGTCCATTAAATTGAACGCACCGATCTCCTTGGCAACGGGCCTGTTTTGGGGGTAAGAGCGCATGCGCTCTCGTGTAGCGTGTGTGAACTCTCTGGTCATAAGCGGTGTTTTCGAGCTGTACTGTCTTGTTGTAATTCAGCAAAATAATGTGAAACACAACTAGTTTCTCTCCCTTTGCTTTTAACTGGGGTATTTAGCAGCGAGCAGACAGACATTAAACGTTGCGGTGCTCGTTTTAAAGACTGGCCGTTCACAACAGCCTCGAGCTCCGAGGGGAGAGAAGCAAAGCAGGAGCATTGAGGCTCCAGCATAGCAGAACAGTTCAGAAACAATCTGGAATGAGGGGAAAAAGATGTTTATGTTTTAGACTGCCTATTGGTTGCAGATCTGATCTTCTTTGTGTGCTCATGAATTTTTGCAGCCGTAACTGGTTCTGGATGACGGCTTCATAGCAGACAGCCGTTCTTCCCTCTTCCCGGTACTGCGTACCGGCGCAGAATCTTTTACTGGTACGCAGTACCGGACCGTACCGGCTCACTTTCACCCCTGAGTATCACCCATTTAGCTTCAGGTGGTGATTGTGTTATGCATTGGTACTTTAGTTTGGCTTTCTAAATGTAATGTCGATCTTCTGCAACATGTGGTGATGTTCTCAGTTGCCTTGACATAATTTTTATTCTTTCAGGTGTCTTTACATTGCTCAGTTTTGTTCATGAAAATTAATATAGCTATCATTAGCTACAAGCACTAAACACAATTGAGAAGTTGTAGCAATGATGATATATGAGTTTTAAGTTTTCTATTAAGCTGGTTTGTCCAAACCTGTGCCAGGTTTATGCCAAATGCAGTCAGGGACATAATCACAGACTGACCCTTGCTGCAAGACACTCACACAATGCTCAGCATCTCTTTGCAGTAAACAAAGCAGTTCATATCCTAAAACAAGCTCAACTTGCTCTTGCGTCCTCTAACCTTAGGCTATATAAAGTAAAAAGCCAGCTGTACTAGAGGCTTTTCCACCTGAGGACTGAGCTACAGACATTGAGAACTTGGATATATTTGCTGAGGTCTTACCAATACAACATAGCTTGGGACTGTCTTGGAATATAGGTACAGACAGCTTCACGTTCCAGATTGCAGATGTTCAAAAGCCCTTTACACGTAGAGGCATCCTTTCCGTAGTAAATAGTCTCTATAATCCACCTGGATTTCTCGCTCCTATCTCAATCGAAGGCAGACTAATACTGAGAGAGAATAACTGTCTAACGGAGGACTGGGATGCACCCTTTCCAGAGAGAATGAAGGCTGAGTGGACAAAATGGAGAGATTCACCTCAACACGTACAAGATCTCCAAATACCATGCCCTTATACTTCTCTCTACACAGCAAACACCCAAAAAAGAGGCGAATCTGTGTAAGCCAGTGATGCTGTTGCCTACATAAAGGTCTTAACATCAGAAAACACTGAAGTTGGGTTTGTGTTTGAAAAGACAAACTTACCCCCCAAGCAGGTTGACAATCCTTTCCTGAGACTGCAGTTGAAGTTGGAGAGCTGATTGATGCAGAAATGGACGTTACATTTGATGACATTGTGTATTACACCGATATTAAAGTTGTACTGGGGTACATACACAACCAGTCATGCCGATTTTATGTCCAACACATCGTCCAGGCCACATGCCCTAGTCAGTGGAAACACGTGCCATCTGGCCTCAACCACGCTGACCATGGGTCTCAGTAACAACAACACTTTTGAGTAGCACGACATGGTTTCAAGGTCCACCCTTCGCAAAACTCACATGACCTCGTCGACCCTGTACTGGACATAAAAGTACATCCTGAGGTGGCCACAAACCTGACACATGTTGACAAAGACACCTTAGGTCCCAAAGATTTTCTAACTACAGTGCCCTCCATAGAGCAAATTGATCCACATTGCCCATTCATTTGCTCATCTTAACCAAGTTACCAGTGGCTGGCACATTTGCCGACCTGCAGAAGAAGAAATGCCACAAGCACAAGTCTGCATTGTAAAAAGTGTTCAGAGAGAGTGCAACAAGAAAGAAATCAAGTGAAACCATTTCTTCCTGAAAACAGGATGAAATGGGGCTTATCCCATCACATATCAGATGGATACTGTCTTTTTGTCAATCAAAGATGAGTTTCTGACAAGAAAATGTGAAGCATTATTGCAGTGAGCTAATTCACAACCAACTATTTCCTCAATGTAGATTCAGCTAACATTTTGTATGCAGTGCAACTGCTTTGAGGGATTATGATTTTCCAAAGATCTCCCAATCCCATGAGGAAGTATTGATTGCACTGGCATGACACTTTCTCATGCATTGTTGCCGGAGCGCTCAAAGGTCACACACATCCAACACAGGCTTTAGGCCATAGCTTTTATTTTCTATAATTTTCCAAGGAGAGAAATAATTTTGCAACATTATTCAACGTAGAAGTGTTATATTTTGTTGCAGCTCAGATTTCTGATTAGTCTCAACTGCGGATAAAAAAAGATGCCATAATTCTTTCCCCTTCAACAAAAGTAACAATTAAATTCTTTATCTGGATCAAAATTACTTTAAGAATATACTTAATCTATTGCTAATCTGTTGCTTTTTGAGTTGTTATTTCAGCCTTTTTCAGACTAGTTCTATTTGATTGACTTTTTTTATTCCACAGGCCTGGCAGGGTGTAGATGTTGAAAGTAAAGTCAGCTTTTTAAACAGTTTGGTTTATCACCGGTAACTGCTGCTTCACACTTATACTGCCTTTGACAATAGTCTGATGATTCAAAACATTTCAGTGTGACAACAAAGCAAAAACAGAAGAAATATGTTCACACATGCATGGAGGTGTGTGAAACGTATCACATTAGTATTCTTGTTTCCTCATTTGGGTTTACACAATTTCCCTGTGCCAAGGCCAGGAGCAAATAGCAGAGAAAATTATATAAGCAACATTGAAAAATGGTGACAATGTCTTTCTCCAGAAATGCCATCTGGCTGCCTCCTGGATTTCAGCCAGGAAGTGCTCATCAGGAAATTCAGGGAGTCTGGGGTTACCACTGGCATAATGTACTTCTTAGACTCTCAGCCAGGTCTGACAATACAGAGATCCATGTGTACTGATTTAATTTCAGTAAAGGCAGTACTTATATTTCTTTCTGTTATGCATAACCCAAAAACATATGTTTCTGCATACTCGGGTGTCAAGGTTTAGTATGTGAAGCCATTTAACTTCCATATTGCTTTTGAACACAGTCTCAAATAAAATGGAATATTGAAAGGTTAATTTTTGAGCAGTTAAGTTGAGGTGTGAAGCTGTGGATATGAATGTCGCATTGCATTTTTTCCTATAAACTAATTCATGACTAAACTGATTTCAGTGCAATTATGTAACAATAAGTTACAAATATTTACAAATTAATAATGTAAGAAAAGTTGTTTGGTTAGATTACATTCCCCTTAGAGTTTCCTGTAAATAATGTTTCAGGAACTACTTTTTTCTAAGGTCATTTACTGGTCCCTGCATTCAAAATACATTTTAGTTTGGCAACCTTTCTTCTTCTTCCTAGTCAAAGGACTTGTGAGCATATCTGGGAAATATGACTGAAACCTTTATATAAAACGTTATTGTTAAGTCTAAGCAGTAAATGTGCTTGAAGGTGCATAAAAATTACAAAATAAAGAGGACATGCAGTTGAATGATTGAACAATTTGAATGCAGAGCCAGTATTTCCACAGAGTTGTGAATATTGTCTTTAATATTTCTTTTAATTTAATAAGACAAACTAGCGCTTGTGGTCACGACAAGCAACTTGTGTGAAACAGAAATGTTTAAAGTTAAACTTGTTTTCTATGCAATAGTTATACTTTAGATAAAGCATTTTCAAGAAAATCTAATGCACCTCTAAATGCGTTTACTTGCACAATAGCGGTGGGACTGCATTTCTTGTGTGAATATGCCAGGTTAAAAGTAATTAACTGATTTAAAAAAACGTATTAATATATTTCTACTTTATATTAGATCAATTTATATTTATATTTTGCTTCATCTTCATGCCCAAACAGCCAAAAGGTTTACTAATTTTTACTTTTAATTCATGTGGACTTGTTAGGTGTAAACAGAATGTAAGTCGCTGTTCTTCCTGTTAATTTCCATTTTCATTTTACATAAAAATAACCATGCTTCTGGAAACACTGTATTCCTGTCATGTTTAGTGAGTTTGTACAGGACCTAAGTACAGGGTGCAACTCTGGAGTAGCATAGCGAGTAAAAAGGATTTAATAATGAAAAAAATACGAAACTTGCAGTGGGGCTTGAGGAAAACAGAGCTTGGAGCATGGAAGGATGAATGAGGCTGGTAAATTGATCATAAGGCAGTGCAACAGATGAAACCATCAAGGAACAATAAGAACCAGTAAGTATATACTGAGGCATGGGAGGAAAATGACAAATGAACCAGAAATGAGTTGCATCTGAGGCATAGAGAATGACAGATCATAGAAAATAACTCCACATTTATAAAGAGGACTAAAACACAAAACAATGAACTAATAAACATCTTGCAAAAAATGAGAACAGAGAAATAAACATGGTCAAAATACACACAAAAGAAAATCAAAACCGAAACACCTCAGGATTGTGACAATCTCTGTTTTAAATGATTGAAAAACATAAAATACTTTCACCTTCTTTCTTATCAATTGTTATCTTGAATATATCAAAATAATCTAAATGTTTGTTGTGTGTTTGTTGTGTGTGTATTAACAGAGCAGGATAACACAACTTTGAATCTACATTATTTTAGCTCTTAGCATAATTATTAAGAGTTTGCCCCCATATAAATGTTCTTCAGTAAATAGTTGCAGAATAAATTATTGGACATTGTCTTTAATGTTGGTGAAGAACAGAGCTGCTCTAAATGTTTTTTGGTAGAAACATCTCCCTCTTTGTCAGGTTTGTTTGTACCTATCGCATGTAGTACATGTTCAATTCAATTTCATAAAACAACTCTGCTTTTGTTTTATGTTGAAGGTTTTAGTTTTTTAGACCAGCTTAATTAAAATAAAGCAAAGTTGCCTAATAATGCTTCTGTATATAGTGTAGTTACTGTGTAACACACCTAAATCCATAATATCGAATAAATAATTAGTTATGTTGAACATATTCAGTACTGTTTAGTCTCATGTTTTCCTTGGTTGTTTTGCAACTGCTAAATCTAATCTACAGGAGTACAATTTTGCCACATCTCCCCACACATAGTTGCTCTAAAAGTCATTGTTTACTGTGCAAATACAATGGCTAAACCTTCCAACTTTTCTAAACCTCCATAGAGACAAAAAACAATGTGAACTTTAACTTCCAAATAAATTATAATTTTCTTTTTAATGCAGTTTGTCCACATATTTGACCTTCTTAAAAGGTCTGCTTATTAGAAAATGAATGCTTGTATTTTTAAAAGATAACTCTTATTGTGAAATAAAATATGTTTGATGTTACATATAGTTTACAAAGGGAACACAGTCTGCAACCAAGTTTTCTACATAGCATATCAAAAACTCAAACAGTGGGGGTGGAGGCATAATCTCGCCTAGGGCACCAAGATGGCAACAGCCTGCCTTATAAGTCACATATTTCCTTGCATTCTTCTCTTAGCGACTGCTAGGCCAAAACACTCTGCTTTGTCATTGCCAGGTGACTAATGAGACTTGTAAAGCCGGAGCCAACATGCTGCAAACATTGAAGCATCAATGAAGAGCAAATTCTGGGAGAAAGATCATTTGTGGAATCTTATTTTTTCACGTAATTGTTCATGGCATACACTTTCCTTACAACATGTTATGCATTTGCATAGTTGTCTCGTTATGCCGTGATTTGTATTCTTGTGTCGTAAAAGGCCAGAAGAAATTTGGTCCACTGGGCTGGAACATCCGCTATGAATTCAATGACAAAGATGATAAAGAAACATGCTCTGCTAAACCTGAACCTTTACTGTAGAGCTGGAAGAATCCCTTGGGGTGCTCTGATCTATATCATTGGCAGGCCTGAATTATTTTTGTTATTAAAATAGTAGTTAACAAGGGGTCATAACTTTTAAAGGCCACACACACTAATGGAAACGTCACAAGCTTTTTTAAGGGCAGTTTTCTTACATCATGTATACTGCATAATTGGCATGCCAAAACATAATACATCAGTTAGACCCTGTCTCCTGTGCTTAGTGTATGTGAGTAAGGATTTTATGATATAGTTAATGTTGCAGTAGGAAGATGAAACCTTAGGCAGGTGTTTCCAGATGCATTTCAATATGTGTGTATATATATATAAAATAAGTCAGAACAGGGGCACCCAACTCACTAGCTCTTAGTGTTCCACCACTGGAGATTTATTCCGTTTTCTACAAACTCAAATTGTTGACTTCTATCAACTACAATCAGAGAAATTATTACTGGTAGTAACTTTACAGAACCTCAGTTAAAAAAATAAAAAACAACTAACCAATTAAGTCTTCTGTCAGGTAGCAGCAACTGAAACAATCAGTGAAAAGGATATGAAAATCATTGTAGACCTTAATGACTTTAGTATGCATGGGTTGATCCCATCATAACATTTCTGAAGGAGCTGCTTTCAGAGTAACTGGTTATCTGATTTAATTCGTTCTGATGTTTTACTGAAAGGTTACTGTACCAAGATGTACAAAATTTTGTATTATGAGAGAGAGCATTCTCTTTTTCATTAAAACCTTATTATGCCAACACTAATCAAATCCAGGTAAGCTTTGCATTGGGATTTTAAAGGCTCTTCAAGTTTTAAAAACAAAAGGACAAGTCACAAAGCAAATTTCTTAGTGTGTGAGGACATACTGGATAGTAAAGGAAATAGACCGTTTATTGGTATCTATTTTTTCTTGCTTTGAAAGACACCATGAACAATATTTGAAATGTCTCATATATCCAGGTTGCACAAAACACACATTAGGTATCAATACAAGTTGATTATGCAAGTTTATTAACATGTCTTCTGGGCTTCCTTATATTTATATATATAACAAAGGCATGGCTTTCATTAACAATGTTCAGTGCAGTGGATCTCCAGAGTTCATTTGTTTCCCTAATCTGGTTTTCAATTACACATCCAAATAATTATGAGCTTTGTTCAGTCTCCGAGCAGTGCACTCTCTGAGACTGTTATCACACCACTGTATTATTAGTTTGATCCTTTATAATGCCAGCTCATAAGAACCAGAGCTGCACATTATTTAAAGGAACAAATTAGAGCTCAAACTAGTCATGTTAAAACATTTCATTTCATTGAAGTGAAATACCTAGAAGTGATTCCTCACTTCTAGTTCGAAGAAAGTCTTCTTTACCTTTACAGTGTAAATATATTATATACAGTCTCTATTCTAACGATTCTGGTGGTGAGAGCTGTCCTGGGGAGTCTGAGTTAAGGGTCTGTAGTTGTGTTGGTCTCAGGAGAAACAGAGTCACAACAAACAGGCTCACTAACACGGATCATGACCCACATGTTAAATATACAGATATAAGAGGCAAATTTGAATCCAAAATTAGATTAAAGACAGTCAGTCAGTCATTTTCTACCCCTTCTTCCATGGTGGGTCGTGGGGAAGCTAGTGCCTATCTCCAGCAGTCTATGGGCGGGTACACCCTAGACAGGTCGCCAGTCCATCGCAGGGCTAGATTAAAGTTTAATTTTAAATTTTAAAAGTTTTGTATAACTGTGTATATCTGTTTTTAAAGTTTGGATTTTAACTATTTTATTGTTAACTGTAGTCTATAGTTAGTTGTTTATTGCATGTCTTTGTGATGGTAATTTAACCCTTCACTCACCTAAGGTTTAAAGTTTCAGATAGAATTTGAGTTAAGAGGACATTGTCCAATCAGAATACAGAATAAAGTTTAGTCAGGTTCCTCACCAATAAATATTTTAGCTAGATGTGTATAAGCTTTATAGCTTGGTGGCAGGTGAGATGATGCAGCCTGAATGTAACCTGCTGTAAACAATTCAAGACATGAAGACAGAAGCTATTCATTAAGAAGTCCCTAAGAGGATACCGCTGCCATTTCGAAATTAAAATTTGACTTATTTGTGATCTAGATTCAGCTCAGTAAATAGTTTTACCATATATATACTTTTACATCTTTGAAATGAACACTTGTGTACATGTATGGTTTGTCTTCCAGAAGTGAGGTCGCTTGCAGAGGTAGAGGGACTGATAGCTTAGACTAAAGGCATGTACACACTCCTTAAGAACAGAGAAATTATATTCTCTCTCTGAGTGCTGCAAGAACAGAATGTTGTCATTTTGCCCTGCAGCCCTGGTTTCTTAAATCTTGTTCTTGACATACATATTATATAATTAGGGCAGAACTTCTCCTTGTGTGCTTGATCAGAAATTTGAAGTGGGCATGATTACTACACTAACAAATGCTGCAGTGGGAGGAAATGCCCAGGAGTTCTACAACTGAGTTCTCCTGAAGTGTGAAATGTTCTTGCCAGAAGAACTTTGTTCTTGCTCTTGCCAACTTGAGTAAAAGAACAAACTCTAAACGTCAATTAGTATTACCAAAATTAATTGCATTGTATTGTATTAAAATGTCAGAATAATGAGACTGGGATTGTTTCTTTCTATTTTTTTAATTCGTTATTTTTTCCAGGCAGCAATACAGAGTTACAATGGAAAGCAAACATACTATCTGATCGATGGCTGTCCTTTTTTTGTCACAAACGTAGTATATACAATAATACATTTCCAATTAAACTTCCACTATGTGTGATTAACTAATTTGGCAGTGTGCTTCAGGTCACTGTCCACTAACTTCCTATCTGATGATGATTTAATATTTCCACATATTTTCCCTTTCCTCATGATGTTATCTTTTTAATGAAGTGCATTAGTCCTTCCTGCAGAAAGAAACAATCTCCACAACGTGATGCTCTCACCCCTGTACCTCAGAATTGGGATGTTTTTCTCAGACTTGACAACTTCCCCCTTTTAACTCGAAATGTAGGGATGGCCATTGCTGCCAAACTTTGCAGTTTTTGCAGCACTGTGCACTCAAGGACACAAAAAAATTACAGATTTTGTACTCGAGTGCATTTACAAACTGTAACCTGGCTTTTAAAAGCTGTGTTTGGAGTAATTATTCATTCTTTACACCTCTACAAAGTCATTTGGTTGTGTTTTGTGGTTGATACGCATTTTTCATACCAGAAGATGTTCATCAGAAACTGTCTCCTTTCCAAACAATGTTGGAAAGGAAACAATGTCATTTTTCTAGCATATACTAGCATTTAAATCATTTTGTTAACTGGAATTTAATTGTTATGTACTTTCATATAGACAGAGATATTGTGGGCTTAATTATTCACAATGGTCCTACTTGAAAAGAAGCACAAAAATAATTATTATCGTGTATTACACAATGGGTACTGCATTCATTATTTTACCTACCCCCGTGTGTTTGTTCATTAATTGTGAGCCTATATAATTTTGAACATAAGAAAGTCATGGTAAAAGATCAAAAAGATAAATGTGCTCAAATGTAAACGTATTTGTCCCAGCATTATATATTAAAACAAACATTACACTACTTGCTGAATCTCTTATTCTTCTTTCTACAAAGGGTTAGGTTTAGGTTTTCAAGCAGGCAGAATCTTTCTTAGCCAAGGTGTAAAGAAGGAATTCAAACAACAAATATAAAACCCCAGGTACATCTTTCAAGACCATTTTCTGTACCTGCTTAATCCATGGTGACAGGAAGCGCCTGGAGCGGTCAAATCCTGCATAGCTTTAAAAACAACAAGACTTTTTCACATCTATATAAAAATCTGAACTAAGTCTGACTGCCTCTGATTTATTTGGAAGTTGCCAAAAATTACCCTGCATAAGCGTTAGAGAAATCAGATGCCATCTAATATTGCAGTAATAACCCATAATTAACAAAACAAATTATTTAATATGTAAATGTTCTTGCTTGAAACTGAAAAGGAGACTGCTGGTATAACCTTCTTTCTGAATAATATGGATAGAAATAACTAATAATCTGATCATTATAGGGGCACTTGCAGAACATTGCAATTTCATTCCCATGGTCAGTTGATTCTTGAATATGAAAGAAATGAAATGGTGACATCATGGCAAAGGCAACAAATCCCACGCCAATACAGTTGAACACTGCAATTCCACACGCTTCATCCAATACATGTGGACTATTAAAACTGGGAGACTTTCAGAAGAGACACACAGAATTCAAAAAACTGACATGACTTGATGTTGCACAGTTAAATTTCCTCATGTTTAAACTTGCGAGTCATTTGATTTTGAATATGCAAGCACACATGATAGGGAACGGGCTCACAGCAGTTTAGCCAGCATGAGTCATGCTCTCTCACAACTTCACTTCGATCAGCTGCATTCCTACCACGTAAGTAAAGGTAAGAATCCAGTGGGTGTTTGAAAGGATGTCAAAAATATTTAAAGAACTGTTATTTTTCTGGAAAATGAAGTCAATTTGTAAAACGGTTTCCTTTTATTGATTATGTAATAGTCATCACCTTTTTCATCAAACACCAAGTTCAAGTGCCATCTGAAAAAAAAAACATTTGCACACTGACTGGATGTAGTTTGTGTAAAGGACGCCAAGTGAATGCATCCAGATTAATTACAGATGAGGAAAAACATGGGACAAATATGCATTAGGATTCACTTCAAGTTTTCTTTGCATCGCTGACTCACAGATGTCGATATTTGACTATGCAAACTTGTCTGATTGTTGGTTTTCTTGTGGTTTTCTATATTTGATTTGTGTGCTCTCTCATCAAGTTAAAACACAGGAATTAGATTTCTGTGTTCATCCCTGAGGCACAGAACATCTCTCTAAACTCTCCCTCCTCCTTCTGTCTTTTCATCTTCATCCATCTCCCTGTACACCCCCTTTCAGCATTTGCTTCAGTTCTCCTGACTTAAGCTTTTCTTCCGTAACACTGGTTAGAACATGTGTATTGCACAATCCCTAAAACTCTCACAGACACACATAGAACAAACAGTGGCAAGTCACATTAGCTGATAAAGCGATGGGTAGCAGCTCAGGCAGAATGCAAATGTCTGCATCCTTCCAGAGACAATTCACCTCACAGTGCCCGAGTTTACTCATCGAGTCGCTTTCAGGTCCCACAAGGAACTGGATGGGTGTAATGTACTGTAGCAGAGTGAGAACGGCACATTTAAAAAGGTATTTTAAAGACACCCAAATTTTAATCCCATTTTCTCCCTCTTTCTCTTTTGCCATGGCTTACTGTGCATGGAATACAGAAAGACACCCAAAATCTTTATCTGGATTTTTCTTTCCTCAAGGCATTCTCACTGGTTGATCACCCAAAATCTCATTAATCCTTTAGCTTAAAAACACACACAAAAAATGTACCAATGTTCATTGTCTTATCAACATATTAGTTTGATGCTCTCCTTCTTGATCTTGATTAATTTCTCAGATGAAAATATGTTTAAACATTTATCAAATGCCCTCATATGACCTCTGGGCCTTACAGTCCCTGCTGAATCACACGCCATTTTGATTTGCCCATTGATGAGCTCAGTGTCTGTTTCAGCATGATGCCTGCATACAGGGAGCAGTTTGTATGGATTTTGGCAGTCTGCCCATCAGTGGCTAACTAGGTATGGAAGATAAGGTGCTATAAAACTGACAAAAGTGAAGACTATGCCGACCAGAATTATATTTCAGTTAACTGTAAAAAAACTTAACAAAGACATACAGATTCAAGGGTGTGATTTTAGTAACAATGGAAATGTAAACTATGAAAATATGTAAAACAACAAATTCCAGTTCTAGAGAAAATAGTAGTGGTTGTTTCGATAAAGTTTTGGGTTACTAATGTAATTTTATACTTTTAGATCTTGCTGAATGGCACCTGTTTCTGTCTTTTGCCTTGCAAAAGTGTTTATATACAATGTTCTGTATTTAGTCACATTGCAACCACAAACCAGTGTATTTTTAGGTTTTTATGTGATATATATACTAAAATCTTCAAACTTTTTGCAAGTAAGAGTTTAAAATGTTTGGCATTTCTGAGTTGTATTCAACCCACCTGAGTCAATCCTTTGTTGGATTTAGGTCTGGACTTTGACTGGGCCATTCTAACACATGAATAAGCATTTAGTGAAAAGAACCAAGACCATGGAGACAGAAACAAAAATGACGGGCCTTCTCCATCTGCATGCAGCTATACATTTAGTGACCAAACAGAGCACCTCCATCTACAGCCCTGCCTGTTTTTCTGGAGGTTTTTTCTGAAAATGTACATTATCAAGATTTCTACTTTCACCATGTATGTTTGCTATTTGTTTTTACATTGTTGAACATTATCTGGTTATACGGGAGCATATTTGTTTATGCCTGTCAGTCAATGAGACAATGTCAACAAGGAGATAGATAATCTGTTGCTTTGAGTTATGAGCAGTGATGCCAGATCTATCACAGCTGAACTTGTACCAAATGCCAACCTGTGCAAGATCTCAGAGTAGCGTCACTGTCCAACACCAGTACTTAACAGAATAAATACAAGGACCGTACCCCTTAACTTTGCTTATTTATTAAATTACTTATAAAGATATCACACTGGCATACTGTTCTAAGACATTAAACACATAGTGTTATAAACATTCTGGAGTTGTATGAGCTTTCTCTTAGTGGACTGATTTCTGTTTTGGCTTGTGATTCCTAAAAAGACAGTTGGAATTCATTTAGATCGTTGAAAAGTAAATATTTCATCTACAAGCTGAGAACACCAGTCTCGAATCTCCCATTTTGCTGAGGAAACACAATGGTATGGATGGATAGCAGAGAGATCTAGTTTCTCTCACAGCCTCGGCACACATCAGCACCCTATTTTCTGTCACTCAGGGCATTAAGTGTTCAAACCTGAAATTGATTCCCTCAACACACTGAGTACATCTTGTTCAATTTACACAATGTTTCTTTTATGACTTTTCATGACTTGCTGCTATGGTAACAGAACCACAGGACCATGCACTAATAGCATCTATTTGAATTTAACCAAAAAAGTTGGCGCACATTTTATTCAGGTAGATTTTATTAATATTTCCACATAAAATGTCAGTTTAAAAGCTAAAAACAAACCACCCAGATAAATTGGGGAAATTTTTACCAATTTTGAAAAAATTTGTTATCCAAAAAC